>RJWH01011257.1:0-13014 GCA_004363575.1 Solenodon paradoxus | reverse complement strand
CTTGCAACAGCACTCAGGTTACAATAGGGAAGGGGACAGGGGCGGGGTGGGAGGAAGTGGTGGCGGAGCCCACTGGACAAGGGTTAAGGACACTGGTGATGTGGTGGAGGGCAGGGTGTGCTGACATAGATCTGAGGATGGGGATTCTATACATATGCGCTTATTTTAACGTGTAAAATCAAAGTTACTGCAAAAACAAATTTAAAATAAGCTACGATACGTGATACTTCAATGTACTGAGAAAAACCGCCAGCCTAGACTGCCGATCCCGCACGCATCTCTGCCTTTTCCGAAGCGCAGGCGCTAGAGGCCAGAGAAAGCGCCGAGCAGAGCAGCAACCTGGGGGCGCTGAAGTCCACCAGGCAGAACGCGGCCCGGACAAAGCGGCCTCCGCACTGGATGACCCCACGGGCAGTCTGTCCCCGTCCTGGCTGAGGACGGGCCACCTGCAGTCAGGTGTGCAGGAGAGAGGCACGAGGGCAGCACTGTGAATAGCTGTGGCGGGGCCCCGGGAGCCGTCCTGGCTGGACAGACACACGCCGAGGGTGACAGCCTAGGTGGCCGGTGGTGCCGGCTGCACGCCTGCCGGAACGCGAGCTCCGGTCCACGCCTCACGCCGTGCGAGAAACCACCGCCAGGAACGGCTCTGAGGAAGCTGGAAACGAACTCCAGGATGCTGGGCCAGGCGTGCTTTCATAAATGACTCAGAAACACGACGTACAAACAACCAGACAAAGGTCAGGGAGCCCTGCTCCTCTGCAGGCAGAGCTGGGATGTTGACACCAACAAGTTACGAGACTGAAAACTCTGGCATGAAGACGCAGCCCAGGAAAGTGCAGCGCAGCCTCGAGGAGGCAGGAGAGGCCGCCTGCAGGAACTGAGCGGCAGTTCCGGAAGATGCGTGTGCGCATCCGCTTCCAACCGCAGCGTGGCGGGGAGGCCCGCACGCGACCTGAGCCCGCGCCACTGCGCAGGGCGAACAAGCTGACGTCAACCAAGAGGAAGGAGGCACCTCGACTGCCACGCGATGACCGGCCCGCACGCCCCTTGCCGGTCCACACTGAAACCAAGCCGCAGACCGTGGGTCGACACCTTCTGGCGTGAGCGTGCGATGCATCCTGACTGGGGCGGCGACAGGGCAGCACAGGTCCAACCACACTTGCGAAACGGCGCGAAACTGCAATCACACGGCGCTGACAGTGGTGCAGCCACACCGCTGTTTCGCTGCGTTGTGAACGTGCGACTGTGCGGTCGCTTCCCCTTCTCCAGAGCAGAGTGGATGCCCACTGGACACTGGGCCCGCACAACCCCACCGCCAGACGGCACCCACTCCGGACGCCCTGGGGCTCATGCCCCTTAGCGCTTGAACTGTCCACCCAGAGTGGCCCGGATGCGGGACGCGGAGGGGCAGCACCTGTGGGTCCACAGGGGTCCCGGAGGCCGGCGAACTGCAGGAAGCAGGCTCCTGTCCTCTCTTCAGAGGCCCGTCTCTCGAGCTCCACCGTGGAGGACTTGCTGAAGGTGCCCTGACCCTGTGAGGCACCGCACCGACAGCCGGCCGTGGGCACTGTCTTTATCACCTGCTCTTACTCAGTACTGATGTGTCATTCGTGGCCAGATCCCATTCACTGGTGGCTGCAGAGGCTGGCAGTTCTATCCGCCACACCGTGTGTCTGCCAGGGAGCCCTGTCCCTCTGCCTGTGGGCCGTGCCACCATGGCCGGGAGACTGCAGGAAGCCCCAGGTCAGACCCTGCTCTGCGCCTCTGCAGCCTGCTGAGCCCTGGCCGGAGGGCTGGCAGGGCACTCGCTTGGCAATGACGTCTGTTCCACAAAGTAACCATCAATGTGGTAGTGTCTTAAATCACAGTCCACAAAACCTCACCAAGGTCAGCCACTCAATTTCCCCAACACAGGCAGCAGCGGGCACAGCACAGCCTCTCCCTCCCCAGGTGTGGACCCCAGGGACCCCGGTCCCAAGCAGGGACACGGCATGAGTGAGGGTCCCAGCTCCACACATGAGTGCAGGTCCTGCAAAGGGCGGGTCTTAAGATCTGTTAGCACCAGTGCCAGGGAGGTGGCCGGGGGGCCGTGGGGCCGGGCGTGGTCAGACTCACGTTGTCCCGGATGTTGACGTCGGAGCCTTTGGACAGCAGCAGCCTCACGAGATCCACGTGCTTGTACTCTGTGGCCCAGATCATGGGTGTCCAGCCGCCGTCATCCTAACGTCACAGGAAAGGACTTGTCAGGGCCCTGGCTGTGAAAGCCCAAGGAGCCACGGCGCCCCCACTGGTGGGGGAGGAGCTCAGGGGCTCCGGCGGGGCGGGGGGGCCAGAGCGGGCCTGCGTGGAACAACCGGCAGATCAGGCTCCGCCAGCGCGTGCAGAGGCCCAAGGCAGACGACGGGAGGCCCAGCGGGCCTCAGGCCTCAGGCCTCGTGTAGCTTCATTTAGGCCGAAAGGACAACTTGAGGAAATAAACATCATCTGCTAGCTCCTCCCTGACATCATGGCCTCTTCACTGGGGACAAATAAGGTCACCCTGTGAGCTCGAGCTGTGGGGATGAGGGTAGAATTTGGGGGAGACAACAAATAACACGGGAAGGGGTCCAGCGCGGGACTCCTCAGGGCAGAGCCCAGTTGGTAGCCAACAGTGGACCTGTGAGCCAAGAGTGGCCCTGGGGCTCCTGAGGAGGAGGTGTCCTGGGGGGCGAGTGTGTCCCGGGACTCCTGAGTGGGAGAGGGGGGTCACCCCAGAGCTCCTGAGCAGGAGATGGGGGGTCGGTCTGAGAGCTCCTGAGAGGGAGGTGGGGGGCTGTCCCGGGGCTCCTGAGTGGGGGTCCCAATAGGATAAAGCATGTTTGATCCGCTTTCAGTCACTTGTTCGATCTCAGACCACGGATGGGGACAGAGACAGACAGTGCACACAGGCAGATGAGGGAGAGGGTGTGTCGAGCAAGGCGCCCCAGGATGGGGTCCTGGCAAGTGAGAGCAAGGCTGTACCTGGCAGTTGACGTCCATCTGTCCGTTTGACAGCAGATACTGGACCACATCATAGTGGCCTTTCTTGGCGGCCAGGTGCAAACAGGTGGAACCTTCTGCATCCTGCAACACAGATGTCACCATGGTCATGCCGCCTCAAGGCCCAAGGGGTGGCGTGCTCCTTTAAGACACTTGCAGGCGCAGTGACAGTCACCCACGCTTCCCTGCCCCGCGACCAGCCCAGCCTGTGTTGCCCTGTCCCTCTCTGAGCTTCTCACAGGACCGGACTGTGCTGGGCCACCCCACCCCACAGGCAGTGAGAGGATGGCAGCTGCTGGTCTGGGCCAGCATTCCAGTGGTCACAGCAGGTGAGGACTGGTAACTGCTCACTGGCCAAAGAACACAGGTCGGCCAGCAGGGGCAGGACGGGCCCCACCTGCCCAGCTGCTGTCTCCTCACCCTCAAGGAGGCCAACAGCCTCCCAAAGGGAACTGCCTTAGGAAACAGGCCACCACCAGAACCCAGGTCAGACAGGATGCTGAGGGGTGGGGGCCCGGCCATAGGACCCACAGACCCTTCTCCCTGGACCAGGGACCGCCACGCCTTGACCCCTCGCTCTGGGTGTATCTCATACAACCCAAAGTGGGTCAGGGACCCACATATCTCCGCGGCAGCCACACTCCGCGCACCCCATGTCTTCGGTGTAAACGAGGCACACAGTCGCTGGTTAAGCCGGCCTGCACTGAGGTTCACGGAGCAGTGCACAGGCGATAGGTCTACAGTGGACCCTGGACCCTCACCTGATGGTGGAAGGTGCCCAGTGAGCAAGGCCCTGGAACACGAGGTGGGAGGGACCAGAAAGGTGTCTGGCTGCAAAGCATGAGGGTCCCAAGGGAGACGGGCGCAGAGCGAATGCGGTGTTGGCGGGGCACCGGGGCAGCAGGGAGGTGTGGACAGCACAGCCTCGGGAGGGCAGGCTCGTCCAGGGCCTAGTACAGCCTTCGGCACAGGAGAGCCCACCGCCCGTGGACCCCGCTGGCCCCACCAACAGCGGCCACAGGCGTCTCCAGAGCTGCTTTCAGGCACGCACCTATGGTGATAGCTCTGCCCGTCGTGAATGGGTGACAGGCCCACGTGAGGTTCGATTCTGTGATTCACATTTGCGTCGTCTGTTTTTGAGACTGTGGAAAGATCAGCGCCCATTCACTGATTTCTGCTGACCTGAGTCCTTTCCTGTCTGCCATCCCTGGCTGAGGAACAGCTGCCTCTGTGCCACTTAAGAGCCCAGTGCCCGCCTGGCGCCCCCTCACAGCAGCTAGCGCCGTCCACCACGGGAGAGGGTGCCCTTCCTCAGGTTCCCTGGTTGGAGCCCCTGGACGGGCACTGCCCGCCAGCCGCTCGCACAGCACCCTGATGTCCCCAGCGCCGCGCTGTCTGCCAGACGGCTCTCTCCCTGTTGGACTCACGAAGCCGGCCCTGGCCACCTCTCCTGTGAATGCCGTGCTCCGCATGCACAGTCAGAGCGTGGACGCACGTGCGCAGGCCAACCCGCCTTTGAGGACAGGGCACAAGTGTGAGCAATCCAGTCATGTCCTCCACCAGCGTGTTGTCAGTTGCTCTCAGGACTCTTCTGGGGTTACGACACCTGCCGTCCTTTAGATGGACACTTCGTCACCACATGCAGCACCTGGCCGCGCTCCTCATACTGCCGCGTCTCTGTCACTGTTGCCACCACATATTTCTGAAAACCTCCTTACAACGGTATGATGTGCACCTCAGACTGGAGGAATTTAGAGACGAATCCTGTCACCGTTTCCAGCGCTTTCATCCCAGTCCGAGTTCCTCTCCTGTGAACGCACCACAAGCCCCTCCCCGGCGTCTGTCCCACGGTGCCCGTTCCCGCTGGCGTCACGTGCTCTGCCGGCACCGGACGGCTGGTTCACACCCTCTGCCCGTCCTGACGGCTCGGCCTTGTGCTCATAGCGGAGATGAACTATGCTCCTGCACCAGGGTCTGTGGCGCTTCCTGGATGGAGCTGTAGGCTGTTTTTCACCAAATTTGAAAATTTTACGACTGTTACTTATTCAATAAATTTACTTTCCTCTTTCTGAGACCCCAGTTACGTACTTAGAACGGCTAAGACTTCACCACCTTTCCCCAATGCACCCACCACCATGGGGCTCATCCTCCGGGTCAGGGTCTGACTGCTGGGAGCGTGTGACCCATCTCTGCAGATGCAGTGTCTGGCACCAGCTCTGCGGCACGGCGTGGACGAAACGCAGGGCTCTCGCCACGGGAGCCCACAGCGGCAGGCTGTGCTCTCAAGGCCACCAGAACAAGCCGGAAGTCTAAATGCAAGATTGCAAGACATTCACGCCACATGCGAATAACTGCACAAAAAAGGTCGACTTCGGCACCTCCAAAGAAGTGTGGCCCACACACCCCGAGGTTCGAGTTCCAGGCTCAGGGGGAAGCAACCAGGGTGAACAACTAAAGGAAAAACAAGTCTCTTTAAAAAAAGATCCACGTAGAAAATCTCTGCACATCCGCTACTATAAACCCCTCAGAGGCCAGCAAGGTGCGCGTGCAGTGGATCGTGGCTTCCACCTCAAAGGCGGAGGCATCGAAGCACAGCAGGACTGTACATTCTGGTCCGACAATGCCACAGCCAGGAGTCTGTCTGAAGACGCACCGCCTGCAGACCTGGCTGCGAAGCCATCGGCAGTGATACTTCCATACGCAGAAGCACATGTCGCACAAGAAGCGCACCTGCAAGTGACACCGTCGGACTGTGAGATGAAGAGCAATTGGACGGTTGCTGAGGAAACACTTACACGGAGGTCAGAGTCGAACTGGCTGGAGCAAACAGGTGACGAATTAGTGTGAAGAACGCGGCAGCGCCCTCACAGGACAGTGGCGCTCACGCCGCAAGCTGAGCACAGCTTCAGGCTGCACAGGCACGTGGACGATTGGGCACGAATCACGCGTGAAGCCGTGCAGCCGCCAGCTGCTCCCGGCTTCTCACTCAGCCGCAAATTGGGGCATCGAGCAGCAACATTTCAGCACCGGGTGCTCATGGGGCCGCACGCCGTCGCTGTGGAGCGTGAGGCTCTCCCCTCCTTTCGGGACTGGATGGCGCACCCTGAGACGGACAGCATGCTCTTGCGTCCTGCTGACGGGTGCTGGGCTGCGGCCCCGCAGAACACACGAGCACATGTCTGCGTGTGTGTGCACCTGGCCCACTTCTCTGGGTGCTGCTAGGCCCCTGGAAGTGCTGGACCGTCGAGCGAGCCTGCACTTACTTGTCGGGAGCCCCCGTGTTCCAGAGCAACAAGTTATTCTGACGCCCATCAGCAGCACCAGGGTCCGATGACCCACACCCTCACTAAGGCGCTTTCTCACTGCCGCAGTGGCTGTCCCAGGGTGTGAGCTGATGTCTCTGTGGTTCTGATGACGAATGCCGACACTGTATGTGTCTTCCTGAGGGAGACGTGTCCAACTCCCACCAGCGGTGCAGCAGGCTGGGCTGGATGTCGGCGGAAGTCAATCCCATCAGACAGGCGGTGACACGACAGTCTCGCCCACTCTGTGAGGGTCCCTTCACGCCCAAAAGCATCCTTTGGCGCACAGAATTTTCCATTAGAAGTTTAATTTATTTTTAAATTGTGCTATTAGCGACATATCTAAGAAATCAAAGCCAAATCTGACACCATGAACAGTCTCCTCTGTGTCTGCCAGGAGTTTTACGGTTTTTGTCTGAAGTTCACGGTTGATGCCTTTTAGTTTCTGAACACGCTACTGGGGAAACGTGCTCAGCACATGCATGTGGCTTCCCAACACCACCTGCTGAAGAGAACGCCGTGCCGCTGCCTGGCTGCCCCGCGGGAACCCTCTGCCCAAGCTGTCCGGCGCCCTGCCAGCACCGCACCCAGGAGGCCTGCAGCTGTGCAGATGCTTCTAAGTCGGGACATGCGACCTCCAGCTTCGCTCTCATTTTCTGCGGCTCTGACAGCTGTTCAGAGTTCGTTGAGCGCGCAGGTGAACTGCAGGACGTGCTTCTCGCTAGAAGAGGGGCACTGAGAATGCGACGAACGCACTGAGTCTGCAGACCATCTGAGTGCTGAGACATCTCAGGATGACTAGTCTTCCAACCCGTGGACGTGGGATGTCTTTCTGCTACTGAGTCGACTTTCCTTCAGCAACGGTTTGCACTTTTTACTCTAACCTGCCGGCCTCTGTCATCACGCTGATGCCTATGTGTTGTGCTGTTTGGGCTGCTGACGTAAACAGGGTGCTTTCTGCTGTCCCTTGAAGAGGCCACCACAAGCAGGTACAGCTGCATCTGCTCCTGCCTGCTTTTCTGCTGTATAACCTCGAGGGGTGGGGTCACTGGCACTAAGATGTTCGGGGTGATTATCTGAGGCTCTACGCACAAGGCACAGTCGCTGGTAAACAGGTCACTTCACGCCCCTCCATTGTGGGAGCCAGTTCTCTGCCCAACTGCTCGGGCTGAAGACAGGGCCGCAGCGGCCATGACCACGCGAGCTGCCTGCCCCAACACGGCAGCAGGTGCCGTGAGACGTAACTACTCTGGACAACCGGGTGGAGGTCAAAGGCACCATCCGAAGGCGTCCGGTGGGGAAGGGCCTGCTCCTCCGCACAAGGAGGAACGAAGGCCGGAGAGCCTACCTTGGGGCCCACGAGGGCGCCAGCCTTGATGAGGTACCTCACCGCGTCCAGGTGGTTGTTTTCCGCTGCCTCCATCAGCGGGGTCCTCTGGTCCTCCGAGCAGGTGTCGATGTTCGCGCCCGCCTGGGGAGACAGCGGCGGTTCAGCAGGGTGACCGCACACAGACGGCACCGGAACCGGCGCCCCAACACAAGTCAGCAGCAGCGCCAGCAGCGCCAGGAGCGTCTCTGCGCTCAGGGCACTGGGGCCGCGCTCACATCGGCGACAGCACCGTTAGAAGCAACACCCAGAGCCTCAGACCAGGGCGTCAGCCGAGCAGGCGGGACCAAGGGACAGGGACCGTACCAGGTGCTAACACAGGCCCCCACGGACAGAAAAGGCTACCCTCCAGGGGTTCTGCTTTCCAGCTCCGCCCAGTGCGCACAGGCGCCTGTGTCTGAACCGCGGAGAACGGAGCCCTCGGGCCAAGCGCCGAGGGCAGCTAACGTACGACCGGTGAAGTCTTTTCCCCAGGGGGCACCATCTAGTGCTTAAACTGACACGCAAAAGCTAATATTTAGCTTATAAAATAACTACCAGAAAAAAGCTTAAATGTACTGTTTTTACCACGAGCAACTGAAAATCAACGCAGCGAAGTGAGCTTTTATCAGCCTCGAACACAGGCTTGGAAAAGTGCACGTGCATGTGCATGAGGCCGGAGGCGGTCAGGTTGGGATCTACTGCACTGGGCTGGTGAACAAACTCTGAGGACACACAGGGGGAGGCACGGGTGGACCTAGGCCCTGATGACAAGTCCCTGGGGTCACAATCATGCCACCTCGACCCAGTGGGAAGCAGTGGGAGAAGCCAGCACAGGAGGCCCTGGGGACTCTGCGGGGACTCCAGACAGGCAGGCAGAGGGAGGCACTCGGCCGGCGTGGGGAGCGGCTGCGTCAGGGCCACTGTCCCTCCTCCCAACTGTGACTCCAGAGAAACGTGTCTTCTGTTACAGAAACCCCATGGGCCCATAGCGGTGGCAATGTGTCAAGTAACCATGAAAGAACTGGTGTGCCCTGTGGGAGTAGCTGTTAGGTCAGCCGCCTCTTGCTGAGCTCACCTTACATGCATCCTAAAGACTCAGGTTCAAGTCCCAAGGTCAGGGAACAATCAAGATGAACAAGTAAATGAAATATAAAATGCTTTTCCTCGTCTCTGCCTGCCTGCCTGCCTGCCTGCCTGCCTGCCTGCCTGCCTGCCTCTGTGTGCCTTCGCTCCTGCCACACCTCCTGCTAAGAAATGGAAAATGAAAGCACGCAGGTGGGCGGGCGGGCAGGCGGTCTGGACCTGGGAGACGCAGGCAGTAGCAGTCACTGGACAGGAGGCACAGCGTGGGCCTCCGGGGACAGGTCAGGGCAGATGTGGTGAGCTGGCGGGCGGCCACGTTGGCCTCGGGCTGCAGGCACTGAGACGTAACAGCGGGGATGGGAGCAGAGCCCAGCAAGAGTCAGGGTGGATGTAGCAAAAGCTGCACACCTCGAACCACAGGGGCCGTTTCAGGGCTGCTCTGGGGCCGGGTGGGCATGGCAGTCTGCGGGCAGACGGCCCAGACCAGGAGAGACCCGAGGGCCAGCTGCAGAAACAATCCCCATCCGTGGCTCAGGGAAACCAGCCAAGACCTGCTCCTGGTCGGCCCGGGGAAGCTCAGGAAAGCTGCTGAGACTCTGGGGGAGCAAACTAACGAAGTCCAGCCCCATGGGGCCAGTGCGCCACCTGGGTCAAATGGGACACGAGGCTGACATCTCCACTGGCTGAACAGTCCCCGCACAGGGACCTACGTAAGCAGGCTGGTTTCCTCAAATGCAAAAGGTCCGGCACTGTTTCCAGACTCACAGCGAGTTATAAGGCAGAGACGGAGCCTGGCCCCTGGCCTGCAGCAGAGGCAGCACTTGGGTCCTTGTCCTAACAGAGCCCACACAGTGTCGCTCAGCGGGCACGAAGCTTCACAGCAGACAAGAACAGATGTGACTGTGAGTGAACCCCAGGGGTGCTCCATGGAGTCAATGACAGCCTAACCTGATCCTGTGAATTATTCATGACCCAAGACCTTTTCAAGGCATCCCATAGCCAGTGACACACAGATGAAAGCAAAGCCTCAGGCGACAAGTGCAAGGAGAAAAGCCCTGTGACAGACCCCAAAGGGCAGGGCCTGCAGAGCCCTCCCCGCGATCACCAGAAGGGACAGGTTCCTCGGACCTAACACACGACGGAACCAGGCAGCTGGGCCTGCACCAACACCCACCACCCACCGTCCTCAATCCCGGTGCAGGGCTCCCCGGCTCCCTCTCCCAGCCCCTGCCCTCTGTGGCCGTTCCGGCAGCACCTTCGGGCCTCGACGCTTCGGTCCAAAGGCTGCGTGCGTGATGTCTGCTCACCAACACAGTGGACCGTGGGGACAAGAGCAGGAAGGAGGAAGCAGTGGGATGACGGACACAAGCGTCGCCGAGTGAAGGCAACGAGGAGCAGGAAGGGGAGGTCGAAAGGCTGGGTGCCCAAGAGCAGCACCAGGCAAAGCCATGAGCACACAAGCAGCGGCTCCTGCTAAGATGCCTCGGTCACCAGGAGGGACCTTTAAAACCTGCAGTCCGATGACAGCCGTGCAGAAAGGAGGCTTTCTGGTGGCAGGCTGGGAGGGCCCTGATGTGGACTTTCCCGCTGTGAGAAGCGCCCAGTACACACGGCCATCAGCAGAGAAAGGCGAGTGAAGTGCTTCCACCGTGACTCAGTGGCACAAGCAGTGACTCGACGGGGACAGGGTGGCTGGCTCGCAGGGGCTCCGCTCCCGACGCGGACAGGGCTCCAGCCCCCACATGGACAGGGCACCACTGAGCAGCAGGGCAGGGCCACTGGGGAACACGGGGAGAGGGAAGCTCTGCGCGCCACCCAAAGGTTTCGCTGGCTGAGGCGCCAGAGGGCAGCCGGGGGCCACAGTGGCGCCACCACCCACTGGAGAGCAGAGAAGCAGCGCCACTTGCCGAGGGGCAAGGAAACGCGGAGGCATCCAGCGACGGGGCAGTCAGACACAAAGCGGCAGACTCGGAATGTGGTCTCCAGGAGGCAACCTCGCGTGGGGATCAGTGATGTGACGGTGGCGAGAGCGGGGAGGACGCCAAGGACACTGAACCTCTGGACACAAGGCCAGCCTCACAGGAGGTTCCCAGCAGAAGTGAGAAAGCATTAACGTGATGTGCAGGACGAGACGCCACAGAAAAGCCACCATTATGTGGACGTGTCTGCGCGTGGTCGCCGTCAGCGCTGACCGACTGTGCGAGCGCAGTGCGCATGCTCGTGTGCGGGGTTAGCAATGAGCGGGACTCTAGGACTCTACGAAGCTGGAACTACTGCCAGGGTGTCCTGGGTGCCTGCGCAGAGGCCCAAGAGGCGACCAAGGGCCAGACAGGACTGCAGGGTGCGGAGGACCCAAACCCTGCACTCGGCAAGACCTGACCGCCTCTGCGAGAGCCCAGGGGAGCACTCCGACCTGAATGAGCATGTGGCAGATGTCCACGTGGCCAGCCTCCGCCGCGGCATGCAGGGGCGAGCGCTTGTTCTGATGCTCCATCTTGAAGTTGGGGTCAATCCCGTCAACTGCAAACACAAAGGGCTTCACTCATTATCCGGATGCAGCTCCAGAGCACATGGGGATGCCTGTGACAGTGGCAAGGACACAGGTCACACAGTGTCCCTACGCAGTGGAGGAAACAGGCCCCAGGTCCACCAATGGAGTGGACGGGCACGCACCATAGCACAGGCCCAGCGGCTGCAGCTAGAAGTCAGGTCCACATGGGGTCTGAGGACTAAATTGCCCTCTGGTTATTACTGAAACTCTTTCCCCAAACAGCAAATCCTAAGCTTCTTCCTTGATTTGCTCTTTGAGGTGCTTAGTCACCTGTCCGGCCCTGGGAAGACACAGTGCAGGAGTGACCGCGGCGTCAGGGGACCCACCTACATGATGGCCTCAGATCTTAGGCCTAAACGCCGGGCGAGGCCACTGTAAGGAAGCACAGGCCTGTCAACGCACCCACACGGTCACCCGCCGGCCCATGGCAGGAGCCACACGGCCCGTCCACCGGCTGCTCTTCTCAGTCCGCATCTGAGTCACAAAGCAGCTCCTCTGCAGAAACGGCCAGTTTCGGGACCGGCCTGACGCCACGAGAGCGCGGCGCTGTAGCACAGGCGGCCACTCACCCAGCATGAGCAGCACCTTCTGCAGCTCCCCCTGCCTGGCTGAGAAGTACAGTTGCTTCGGGTGGAAGCGGAGCTTCTTGGGTCTGTGGGGAAAGCACAGGGCCGCTGTGACCACCAAGCCCGCACCGCCTGGCCAGGACCCCTAAACCATTCCCTGCGCGCAGGGCGGACACCGCACACAGCTCAAGAAGGGCCTGCCGGACGTCCACCCACCAACTCATCCGGATCCAGCACACCCAGGGGGCTGAGGGTCTCCCGGTAAAACCACAAATACGAGCAGCGCTCCCGCCCCGCATCTGCAGCCTGGGTGGCGTGGCGACCGTGTTGCCGAGAGTGCCCCGGGCCTGGGGAGCGCACACGAGTATGGGCATCACTGGGACAGGAGGACACAGGCTGCAGACAGAGACAGCTGAAGGGGACAGGGCCCATGTCTGACACCGTGATGTCTCCTGAGCAAGCCGGGAGGACACAGGCTGGTCCCTAGTTCTCAGGACGGGACACCCGCTTTTGGGACAAGCACGAGCTTCTGTAGGGCCAAAAGCAGGCCTGCACATTTGGGAACTGCAATGAGCTGGACGGGTAACTTGGTCCCACCCTGCCAGTCACCGAGAACTTAGGCTAAACAGAGTGCTAAGGCCCCAGGTCACTGCCTGGGCCACAGTCCAGGGGAGGCAGGGACGCTCTCACCGAGACGTCTGCACTGACTTCAAAGGGGCCACACCTCTTGCTCTTAGTGTAAGGACAGTACCTTACAGGACACACAGCCAATAAAGAGCTGGGTGCACCCTGGTGGAGCAGCGTTTTTGTCCACCGCCTCCGGCCAGCACAGTGTACACACATCCCAGGGACCCAGGTTTGCTTCCAAGATGAACAGCTAAATACATAAACTAAAAAATGTTGCTTCATCCTTTCTGCCTGCCTGCCTACCAGCCTTTATTCCTGCCTGGCCCTTTCCTTCAAAAAACAGCTGATGGAGCGGCCTAGACGGCAGCGGGCATCACATCTGGAGCAAGTGGACAAACGGCGGGCACAGGGCTTAGGGCACGACCAGGACTGGGCTCCAGGGGGCACACGGGGAGCGTCGACACAGGGAGCGTCTCCAGGGGGCACACGGGGAGCGTC
>RJWH01011256.1:0-13029 GCA_004363575.1 Solenodon paradoxus | reverse complement strand
AAATAAAATAAATAATTGTTTTCCTCCTCTCTCTTCCTGCCTGCATATTTCCTTTGAAAAAAAAAGAAAAGCCCAGGTTTGAGATCAGCCCAAGAGACATTCATGGTGGAAGAGATATGAGCTGTCTACCGCAAGTCATAACAATAATATACTTTAGAAATTTCTGTAGAAATATGCGTGTTACAGCAATGTTCTCATATTTGCTAATCTGTCTTCCATTCAATTCACAAATACTGCAGAGGAGACAGAAAATGGGGTACTCTGAGAGACTGATACACTTACTCTCCAGATTGTTTAGGTGAAGTCCAGAGAGGATTTGAATGTCCTTAGGGTACCAGCAGTCCATACCCAAACTTAGAGCCTGCCTGCTGTGTCTGAAAAGCCCTCAGCAGGAAAAACAGAGCCCTGTACCTCTTGTCAGAAAAAGCTTCTTGCAGGAAGGTTTTGAAGACTAGGTTTTCAGGACTAGGTTTTGAAGAATGTTTAAAGTTTAGAAGCGAAGAATACTCAGATTTCTTCCTTCTCTCCCAAGACTAAATAGCAGCTCCTGAATTTTCATATAAGAGAGGCTAAATGGCTGCAAACTGGTTGACAGCAGGGGTTGGGGGCATGTCTTGAAGATGTGTTTTCATCTAAAGTGTATTTTGCATTTTCTAAATATTTTTCTATTGACAATTTGAGGAAAAACATTAGTTGTCTCTATCAAAGACTATTCTTCCTAGCTGCTATCTTTTTAGTGAGGAATAAGGATAATGGAGATCGAAGGGATTCAGGTACTTTTCACACCAATTTCAGCATCATGAGGAGTTTACTGCCCTGACTGCTCCCCATTCTCCAGTGGTATCGTCCAGGAGAGGATGTACACCACACACACACACACACACACACACACACACACACACACACACACACACCCCACCCCACCCCACACCACATACACACACATCCTCTCCCCACACTCGTATTAACCTGACTTTCCCCCTCTTCCCAATGATATTTCTAAAGAGAGGATAGTAGCACTCCGACTCCTTCCCTCTCTTGCCGGGTGGTATCGGCCACGGGGGACATTGAATCATCTAACTTCTCCTTTCGTTCTGGTAATATCTCTAGGTGGGAACTGGAACACCGATCCGTGTATCCCCACCCCCACCCCCTTCCCTAGTGCCATCCCCCTTGAAGATCAGGACACATTTCACCTACTCCTGAGGCGGGGGGTTGTCAATTCTGCTTTTGTAAACCTTGCGCAGACCTAAAGAACCCAGTTTCAAAGACCAGCTCTTCCTGGAAGCTTGCCCTCACGAGGTTTATACCTTTGAACCACGCCCCCGCCCCTTGTACGGAATAGATTCCAAGATGGCGGCCCTCACTGAGAAACACATAGGCGCAGCCATGTTCCTCGCCCTACAACGCCGCTCAGGGACAAAGTCTCCGCCGATCCGTAACAGCACCTTGTTCAAAGTGAGTAGACCACAGAACAGCCCTTATGATGAAGGGCGAGACCAAAAGCCCCAGAAGGGACAGTATCAGGGGTGAGGACAGGAAACGGAAGTGGCCCTCAGAGACTGTTTAAGTGTTGTTGGCGCGCGGCACTAAAGCGAGTTCATGAGGGTTTATGGCGTGACAATCACTGAGGTGATTTTGAGGTGATGGCTTTGTTGGTTTTGGGGAATGATAAATTGTCAGTTAGTGGGATCAATTGGTGAGAACTTAAAGAATCTAGTGAATGAGAATCCATATGATCAGGGCTGGGGGATTCTGGGATATTCAGCTTTTAAGATTCCTTGCTGCGTCTTGTCACAAGTATCAATAGCATGTGTATTTAGATTTTTCCATGAGTGACTACTCATGGGTTTGCTCATTTTATCAGTCTTTTCAAAGAATCAACTTATGGCCTTTTTGGTCCTCTATCATGTATCTTTGTTTTCTAGTTCCTTAATTTCTGCTCTTATTGGTGCTATTATCTCTATTTTAATTGGATGTGAATAAATCAATGTTCAATCAATGTTCAGTTTTCTTTGCTAACAAACACTTCCCTTTATGAATCTCTAGCTGCATTCCACAAAATATTATACACACATCTTATTTTTGAGCTTTGTTTACTTTTTCTTTTTAATTTGTTTTTTATGTTAACATGACCCTTTTAGGAAGGTCGACACTTTTATTAAATCTTCTTATCTGGGAATATGGTATATCTAACTATATTTGTAAAAACTTTTTTTTACTTTTATAATTGTATAGACCCAACTCCATAAAAAGATTATTTTACGTATTTTGTATATTTGTTATCATTACTAATGCATTTTCCCCGTTTTCATTTGACCATTGCTATTACAGAGGAAAACTGTAATTTTATCTTGTATCTAGCCCCTTATCAAATTACCCTATTAATTCTAGTAGAGTCTGGTAGGTTTTCTATGTATAAAATCGTTCCATTGGCAAAGAAAACTGCGTTTTAGCTTCTTTACAGTATTTATTCTGATTATTTCATCTTCTATTGTGTAAGCTAGAGTCAGCAAAACATTTTTGAGTTATAATGATCATGCATATGTTGTTCCTAATTTAATTTTTTTTAGTTTTCTACTTTTTTTTTAAAGAGAAGCACAGGTAGGAATGAAGGCGAGTAGGCAGGCTGGAGGGCAGAGGAGGAAGAAGCAGTTTATTTTTATTCAGTTGTACATCTTGGTTGTTCTCCCTGGCCCAGCATGCGAACCCAGGTCCTTGGGATGTATATGACCTGCATTTTAGCAGGAAGCAGTTGACCAAACCACTACTCCACCAGGGTGTGTCTCATTGCTTATTTTAATGGCAATGACCTCATCATTTTACTTTTTAGCATAGTATTTCAGGTCTATGTTTAGTAAATGATTTTTTTGTGATACTTAAGTTATTTTTTTCTTCCCTAATTTTAGTTTGAGTTTTTATTAGTAATGACTGCTGAATTGTATCAAAAATTTTTTTTTGGTATAAGTTAATAGTGGCATTTCTCCTCTCCCCAATTTGATGATTTGCCATTATTAATGTTGAACCATTTTCTGGAAAGAAAAGACAAAGTTTCTCTGTAGAATATTAAGAAGGGTCTTTTACCCTAAAATGACAAAATAAGAGGACAGAAGAAATCTCTTTTATTCAGATTACCAGGTTTCCAGGTTTCTTGCTTCCATAGTTACCCACCAGGTCTCATGGGCAGATCCTTCCCCTGCCCACTCCCAAAGAACCATTTATTTCCTCAGTTTCTCTCTCTCTCCTAACCCAGATCTGCCTTAAATCTGGAATTGAGCAATGGACTGATTGGGTAATGTCTGAAGCCTGCGCCCCCCACACCCTCCCGCAGTGGAACCACCAAGAATAAGAGACTCTGAACTCATTATTTTGATTCCAAATATCATGTTTCCATAATCCACCCTGACTAATACTCAGAGTGGGACTCGCTGAACTTTAGGGAGTGAGTGAGGAATGACACTATTTTTTTTTAAGGAAAGGTGCTGGCAGGTGAGTAGGCAGGTAGGCAGAAGAAAGAGAAAGAAGCACTCTATGTTATTTTAATTTTAGTTGTTTGCACTGGTTGATTATCCCAGGACTGGGATTCGAATTCAGGGGTATGTGGCTAGCTTCTTTGGAGGCGATTGACCTAAACGCTGCTCCACCAGGGTGTTACAGAATGACACTACTGACATGAATACTACTGTTTAGGTGTCTTTGGAGCTGTTGAGCCTTTCCCTTACTGGAGGCCCCTCCAACTTTGGAAGGTGGGCTGAGACCTTGGACGAACATGCCAGCTAATGAGAAACCATCCCAGAGTTTCCCTGCCCTGGTTTCAGGACAACCTGGCGGATCATTTGAGGTGAGGAGGAGCTTACTTTTTCCTTTAATTTTTTTTTTTTTAAGATACGTTTTAATGTTAAGACACAGTAATCACAGATCAAATGCAATGTACTTCCAGTGGTAACGTCCCCCAATGGTAACTTCTGCCAGTGGGAGCATCTTTTTTTTTTTTTTTTTTTTTAAGGAAAGGTACAGGCAGGAATGAAGGCAAGTAGACAGGCTGGAAAAAAGAGGAGGAAGAAGAATTTTATTTTATTTTTATTTAGTTGTTCACACTAGTTGTCCCTTCACCCCCACCCCCAGACCTGAGACTTGAACCCAGGGGTATGTGACTTGTTCTTTCGGAGGGGATTGACCTAACTGCTGCTCCACCAGAGTGTGCCCTCATTGGTAACATCTTGCAAAACCTTGGTACCATATCACAACGAGGATATTGACATACAGAACATCTCTGTCATCAGAGGGATCCATTACGTTGCCTTTATAGCAGCCACAACTATTTCCGCCGCCCCGCATCTCTATTTAATCTCTGACAACTGCTAATGTGTGCTCTAATTCTTTACCTTTGTCATTTCAGAATGTTATGTAAATAGAACCATGCAGTATATACATAACCTTTTGGGACTGATTTGTTTTGCTCATTATTATTCTCTGGTGATTCATCCTGATTTTTGAGTATTTGAATAGTCTGTTTCTTTTTATTGCTGAATAATGTGGATACACTTCAATTTGTTTGACCAGTGACTAGTTGAAAGACCTCTTGGTTGTTTACAGATTTTGGCTATTATGAATAAAGATGCTATGATTGTATAAGGGTTTTGTATGGGTTAAATGCATGAATGTAATTGCTGGATTGTATGTTAAGTGTGTTCGTAACAATTGGCTTACTTTTTAGTACAGTTTTAGATTTACAGAATAACTGAAAAGATGGAACCTATGGTGCCATGCAGTGTTTTAGGCCCCCCCGCCTCACTCCTGTAGTACAGTTTCTCCCATCATCCCATTATTTTTGTTTTTCCCTTCCCCAGCCCTGCCCTGGGTCTTGAACCTGGGTCTTTAGGCTTTGCATGGTCTTCATCTTAGCTGCTGAATCACAGAGGTGTGCTAATTTCCCCTATTATTAGCATCTTGCGTGAGTGTTGTACCTTTGTTACAATTAATGGACCAATATTGGTGCATCATTATTAATTATCCTCAGAGTTTACAGTAAGATTCACTCTGTATTGTACATTCGGTGGGTTTTGACAAATACATACTGACATCTGCCATTCCAGTTCCATACAGAACAGTTTCATCTGTGTACCTGTGCTTTTACTATTTATCCTTTCTTTCACTCCACTTGACCCTCTGGCAACCACTGACTGTTTAATGTCTCTATAGTTTGACCTTTACTAAAATGTCAGATAGTTGGCATCATAAAATTTGTAGTCTTTTTAGACTGGCTTCTTTTACTTAACAGTGTGCATTGAAGGCTCCTTCATGTCTTTTCATGGCTTGATAGCGCATTTCTTTTTTTAAATCACTGAATAATATTCCACTGTATGGATGTGCTACAGTTTTTTTAACCATTCACCTATTGAAGGATACCTTGGTCATTTCCAGTTTTATTTTTATTTTTTATTTTTTAAAGGAAAGGCGCAGGCAGGAATGAAGCCGAGTAGGCAGGCAGGGAGAGAGAGGAGAGGCAGAAGCACTTTTTATTATTTTTTCATTTCACACTGGTTGTCCGCCACCTCCCCCTCCACTACCATTACTCAAACCCAGGGATATGTGGCCTGACTCCTTCAGAGGCAGTTAACCTAACCACTACTCCATCAGGATTTTTTTCAAAGGAAAGGTACAGGCAGGACTGAAGATATGTAGGCAGGCTGGAAGAAAGAGGAAGCATTTTATTTATTCTTACTTAGTTGTTCATCTTGGTTGTTCCCTCTGGCCCGGGGATGCGAACCCTGGTCTTTGGGATGCATGTGGACTGAACTCTGGCCAGAGACAGCAGATCTAACCACTGCTCCACCAGGACCCGCCTGTTTCCAGTTTTAGACAGTTACTATATGCAAGCAGGAATAATATGCAAGGTTTTGTGTGGACGTAAGCTTTCAATTTATTTGGGGAAATAACTAGGAGTGCAGTTGCTGGGTTATATGGTAGGACTATTTAGCTTTGTAAGAAATTACCGCATTGTCTTCTGAGGTTTTTTTTTTTTTACCATTTTGCCTTCCCACCACAATGAATGAGCATTTTTGTTGCTCCACATCGAGTGTTTGGAATCACTAGTTCTTTGGATTTAGCAAAATCCAGAATGTCATGGTAACTCATTGCTTTAGTTCGCAATTCTCTATGAGAAATGATGTTGACCATATTTTTATATGCTTATTTACCATATGTTTATCTTATTTTCTCAGTTGCCTGGACCTTTTACCCATTTCCAGATTAAGTTTTTTTCAGTTGACCATCAAGCACTTGAAAAGATGTTTCTCCTTGCTTTTTGTTAGAGAAATGCCCAATTTTTTTTTTTTTTTTTTTTAAAGGAAAGGTGCAGGAATAAAGGCAAGTAGGCTGGGAGGTAGGCAGAGAGAGGAGGAAGAAGCATCTTTATTTTGTTTTTATTTTGTTATTCACACTGGTTGCTTGTCACCCTCCCATCCCTCACACCACCCCATCCCTGCTACCCCCCAACCCCCAGGACTCAAACCCAGGGGTATGTGGCTTGCTCCTTTGGAGGTGGTTGACCTAACTCATTTTTAAATTGGATTATTTGTTTTTGTTGTTGAGTTTTGTGAGTTCTTTATATGTTTTTGGATATTAACCCCTTGTTGGATACAAGATGTACAGATATCTTCTCCCATTCAGTAATGACTTTCTTTCTTTATTTCTTTCTCAGTGAGAGGAAAAAGAAGGATTTTATTTATTTTATTTAGCTGTTCATCTTGATTGTTTCCTCCAGCCCCAAGTCTTGAACTGGGTACCTTGGGCTGTACGTGAACTGTGCCGTGGTAGGCCCATCAGTGTGCACCAGATGTCTTTTCTTTTTGATGATGGTTTTGTTCAATTTTCAGAAACTTTTTAGTTTGATGTAGTCTTATTTGTTTATTTTGACTTTTGTTTTCCTTGACATTGGAGTTGAGTTCCACAGGCATCTCTTATGCCAATGTCAAGGAGTACGATGCTTATGTTTCTTCTATGTATTTTATAGTTTTAGGTCATTTTGAATTAATATGTGTATATGGTGTTAGATAGTGGTCTACTTTCATTTGTTTGCATGTGACTGTCCAGTTTTCCCAATACCATTTATTGAAGAGACTGTTCTTACCTCATTCTTTGCTCTTGACAATTTTGTTATAATTTACTTGTCCATATATGTATTTCTGGTTTTTCAATTCTGTTCCTTTAACCTATGTATCTGTTTTTATTCCAATGCCATGTTGATTTGTTTTGTATGTTGAAAGTTATATTTAGATTTAGTCAACTGGACTCAGTTTAGATGATTCCTATTTTGTGGCAGCATCCAAAGCATCATATCAGGAACCAGTAGAATAAATACCTTCTTTTATTCATCAGGTTTGATTAGAGTGTTGATCTTGGCCGTGTCAATATCCCAGGGCTCCTTCACAGCCTGTTTGAGCTGGTGCCTGTTGGCCTTGGTGTCCATGATGACCACAAGTATGTCGTTTTTATCTGTCTTCTTTATAACTGACCTAGGTATCAGGGGGAACTTGGTTATAGCATAGTAGTCAAGCTTGTTTTTCCTGGGGCTCTCTTCTAAGGATATTTGGGCTGCCTTTGGAGCTGTCATGTTTTGGGTTGTCAGAAGGTGAATGATGAGTGGACACATTTCAGCACTGCTTTTTTGGCCTTTGAAGCCTTTGCTTTGACTACAGTTTTGGAAGGGCGAGGGCTTCTACTTCATCTTTGGCAATATCTTGCTGCAAAGCTTGCTAATTTGATGACTACTGCTTTGTAGTATAGTTTGAGGTCAGGGAGTGTGGTATTTCCATTTTTATTCTTTTTTCTCAGGATTGTTTTTTGCTATTCAAGGTCTTGTATTTGGGTTCCAAATACACTTCATGATTTTTTGTCCTATTTCTGTGAGCAGTGTCTTTAGGATTTTGATGGGGATTACCGTTTTTTTTCTTGCTTTAAGTAATATAGCCTTTTTAATCATGTTAATTCTTCTAATCCATGAGCATGTGCTATCTCCATTTCTTTGTGCTTTTTATTTTAAAAAAATGTTATAACTTTCAGGGTAAAGGTCTTTCACTTTGGTTAAATTTATTCAAAGGTATTTTATTCTTTTTGATACAATGGTAAATGGGGTTGTTTTCCTGTGTTTTCTTTCTGCTAGTTTGTTATTTGTGTATAGAAATACAATAGATTTTTGTATATTAATCTTATACCCTGCTATTTACTGTATTTATTTTTCTAACAGCCTTTTACTTCAGTGTTTGGGGTTCTTATAGTAAGTTGGGTAGTGTCAGTCCTCCAACTCTGTTCTACTTTAATTTAGTTCGTTATTATCTATTCTGGGTCTTTTACTTTTCAAAGGAAAACTATTCAAGACTTGCAATAGGAGAGAGAAATTAAATTCAACTCCACACACCACAGGGACAAATAAGGATTTGTAGCCAATGGACAGAGTTTTCATTGCATACAATTTTTAATGTCTGGTAAAAGTCAAGGTCAAGAGAAAAAGATAAATGAAATAATCAAATGTTTCTACATTTATGATGGACATATAGGCAGTAAATAAAAAATAAAAATGCAAATGTTCATTAGACAAAGGAAAATGAGTCTAGTCTCACTAGTTATAATTTACAATATCCATTAGACACAATTTTTATTTTATTTAAAATTTTTAAGGGAAAGGTACAGGCAGGAATGAAGGTAAGTAGGCAGGCAACCATGAAGTGAAAAGAGGAAAAAGTACCTTTATTTTTAAATTTTTTATTATTATTATTTTTTAGTACTTTTGCTTAGTTATTCACACTGGTTGTGTGAACCATCCTCTGGACCCAGGACTCAAAGGAATATGTGGCTTGTCTCTTCAGAAGCAGTTGACCTAACTGCTGCTCCATCAGGGTGTATCTTATTTTTATTTTTAAAAGTTATTTATTGAGGCACTTTGGTGGCTTAGCAGATAAGTCTACTGGTTGTAGTCCATATACATCCCAAGGACCTGGGTTCATGACACAGGGCTGCGGGAAGATGAACAAACTAAATAAAAATAAATAAAACTTCTTTCTCTTCTCTCTTCCTGCATGCCTACTTGCCTACTACCTTCATTTCTGTCTCTACCTTTTCTTTAAAATTTATTGAGATTACGTTAATTTACAAAGTAATGTAAGCCAACACATGCAGGTTCACCATTCATCAAAAATATGACAACACACCATGCCCATTACCAAAGTACCAAAAGTTCTTCACTACTGTCCTTTGGATCCCACCACCACTTGGTCACTCCCCCGACCCCCTCTCCTGCTGGTTCTTTTGTCAATGTCCAAGGGCTGGTTTTTGTTTAGTCTCTTCCTTTGCTTTGTTTCTTTATAGTCCTACAAATGAGTGAGATCTTCTGGTGTCTGTCTTTCTTCTTCTGACCTATTTCACTGAGCATAATACCCTCTAGTTCCATCCATGTTGTTGCATATGATAGGATTTCATCTTTTTAGGGCTATATAGTATTCCATTGTATATATATACACCACCTCTTCTTTATCTATTCATCTGACCATGGACACTTAGGTAGTTTCCAGTCTTGGCTATTGTAAATAATACTACAATAAACATGGGGATGCATATATCAGTTTGAATCAGTGTTTTTGTAAATACCCAGAAGTGGGATGAGGGGGTTGTATGGGATTTCCACTCTCAATTTTTTGAGGAATCTCTGCACTGCTTTCCATAAAGGCGACACTACCGTACATTCTCAACAACAGTGTAAAATAGTTCCCTTTTGTCTACATCTTTGCCAACAGTTGTTGTTTCCTGTCTTTTGGATAACAGCCATTTTTATAGCTGTGAGGTGATATCTGATTGACATTTTGATTTGCATTTCCTTAATAAGAAGTGAGACAGAACATCTTTTCATGTGCCTGTTGACCTTCTGTATGTCTTCTTTAGAGAAATGTCTATTCATTTCTTCTTCTCATTTTACGAGATTGAGTTGTTTGTTTTTCTGTTGCTGAGTTTAATGAGTTCTTTATATATTTTGATGTTCAGCACTTGTCAGGTGTGTGACTTGTAAATATCTTCTCCCAGCCAGTAGGATACCTTTTCGTCTTGGTGATAGTTTCTTTCTCTGTGCAGACACTTTTTAGATAGATGTATTTATTCTCTTTTGTTTATTTTTGTTCTTGTTTCCCTTGCCACAGAGTGGAGTTTTTTTTTTTTTTTTTTTTTTAAAGAATGTAGCAGGCAGAAATGAAGGCAAGTAGGCAGGTGGGCAGTGGAGAAGAGAGGAATAAAATGGGTTCACCCATCCATTTAATTGTCATGTGGGCTGCTCATCCTGGTCCCTGGCCACAAACTTCTGTCCTTGAGCTTTAAATGGATTTGTTACTGTGAGGATCTTGGGGTCACGCTCCAGGGTTCTTGTGAGTCAGAGAGATTTCATGGGGCTCACCCACTTGGAGGACAAAGAAATCAGCACAGTCGTGTGAAAGCAAAAGTTACTGGAATTTATAGTATGCTCTTTAAGAGAGGATGAGGGTGGCCATATTCCAAAAGCAGGCCATGAGGAGCTTCAGGCTTAGGTTTTTGAGGAGTCTAGTAGCCTTTATCCCCACCAAGGGGCATCCTAGTAGATCCCCTTTATTGGAGGGCATTAGATTGGCACCAGTCATGGTCTCTTGCTTTTTGAAGGGAGGACAGCCTCTGTTCCCTCCCCACCTCTTCCACTGACTGACTCACTACCTAGCAGATTATCCCTTACTGAGCCAGACTTTAACCACTGAACCCCCAGGGTGCTCCCAGAGTGGCTTTTCTTTTTTTAAGGAAAGGTGCTGGGGGGTAATGATGGCAAGTAGACAGGCAGACAGGCAGAAAGGAACAGAGAGGAGGAAGAAGCACTTTATTTATTTTTATTTCGTTGTTCATATTGGTTGTTCCCGCTGGCCTGGTTCTTGAACCGGGACCTTGGGATGTATGTGGGACTGCTGTCAGGATGTACTAGACTGGTAGGTTTCCAGGGTGCACACCCAGACTGGATTTTTAAAGAAGCACTTGGCAAGGTAACAAGGTTGGGGGAAGAGGAATTTGATTGCATATCAAAGATGAGGGACTTCTCTCCAAACTGGCTTAGCAGGATTCTTGCTAAAATGGCCTGACAGGCCACCTAGGGATGAGGCCTAATGCAGAAGAGGGCTCTCAGGAGCCTGACTAAACTTTGGAAGAGGATGAATCCTCGTCAGTGATCATGTGGTCACTCTTGGTATGGAAAAACAGTTGTGCTGTGATCAGTTACTAAAGGTTAAACTTACTGGTGCAGTTGAGTTGTAAATACACCTCGTGGGTAGTTGTGATGCGGTGGCTCTGGGATCCAGCGGCGAACGGCTCAGGAAAGAATTCTTGAGAGTTAGAGTGCAGTTTTATAAGTTTATTAGAGAAAATGGAGGAGAAAGAAAGCAAAAGCAGGAGATAGAGTCTCCTGGGTAGGGAGGGCTGCACCTATTGCTATCAGATTCCTACATTTATAGCCCTCCTTTAGCCTGAGGAAGGGCTATTGATATGAAGGGATTCTTTTAAATATCAAAGACCAAGCCATCACTGCAGGTGGTTCCAGGTGAGATAAGGAGAGAGATTTCTCAGTTTAGTTTTAAAAGCCTCTGGCCCGGAAAGGGATTTATGGGTCCATCCTGTCAGCAGCTCTGTATCTGCATCTTCCATGTCTGGCTCCATGTTGATTTTGGAAGTTAAATGCTGTAACTTCCCCCCAGCAGTTGGTTAACTAGATTCATAATGAGATGTAAACTTGAAAACCAAAATTCATCTGAGTAAATTTGAAGATCCCATTGGCTTTATTAAATTATTCATGAATTGGATAACATCCCATATAACAAGCAGAAAGAAGCTCCGAAGAGCTGTACAAAATGCAATGCTTTTATAGATAGGAGGGGAATGAGGAAGAGTGGATTATTTGAGGCCATCTTCTCTGAGGGACTGGAAGGGCTCTGTCAGGCAGATAACTTTGCTAATGTAGACCTGGAGAGTCCATATTACTGGTTAAAATTATATTCCAGGGAGGTGTTGAAGCTATAGTTAAGTTAGGTATTATGTCTTTGCTTGACGACGTGGGTCTTACTACATATGACTTCATTTTTGGCCGTGCGATACAGTCATTTCTAAGAAAAATAATCTATGTCTAAATTCAGATGAACTAAGTATATTTCTCAAATATGCATTTGGTCTCCATCCAATTCCAGGCTCAGAGCTCCCCGGCTACTCTTGGAATTTCCTGAGCCATTTGAGTCCTGGGAGCATCTTTTGTTATAATTTTTTTTTTTTTTTTTTTTTTTTTTTGTCCTCAGTTTCAGAGAAAGCTTCAGAGCCATACAAATTTAAATGAATGTCTTGTTATTCTAAATAGGTCTATGTTAATGAGGAGAATGTTTGGAAAACACCTCGTGGGGCTGGTTACCTGGGAGACCAACTTGAATGGGGGGCTGAATATTTCTGGAAAAAGAGAGTCTTAGAGATGGAGCTCAGTTGCCAGTGGCCAGTGATTTAATAAATCATGATATGTAATGAAGCCTACATAAAGGCCTCAGAAGGAGGGGCTTCGGAGAACTTCCACGTTGGGGATCCATAGTGCTTCAAGGTGCTACCTTGCTGGGCACTGATCTTCGAGGACTGAAGTTTCTTTGTTTAGGAACCTCGAATTAATAACGTCTCTTCATCTGGCCATTGAGGCCTATCCTTCGGTATCGTTGTAATGAGCTGGTGAGTTACTGGTATTCCTGAGTTTTGCATGTCATTAGAGCAACTTAATTGAACCTGAGAAAGGGGTCATGGGATGGCTAGTCGGTCAGGACCCTGGTACTAAGCTGGGTTTGTGACTGGAACCTGTAGCCTTTAGGAACCTGTAGCCTTTGGGAGAGGGTCACGGTTACTTACTGTCTGTAGCCAGTTGATCAGAAACAACCACCTGGACATGGCGGCTAATTTCTCTGAAGTAGAGGGTGATCTTGGGAGACTGAGGCCTTCACCTGTGGAATC
>RJWH01011255.1:0-13033 GCA_004363575.1 Solenodon paradoxus | reverse complement strand
CCAGACAGGCCCAGGACCCCAAGGCCTATCATTCCTTCCCGTGGAGAGTCCCCTCCCCTGACCAGGGAGTCACAGGACCACCAGCTTCTGGTAAAAATGCCTCAACTGCGTGTCCACCCACCATACCCACTGAGGACCTACTCCCTGCCAGGACCCTGATGCAAAGCAGAAACGCCCAGACCAGGCCCTGCCCTCCCAGGGCTCTCAGTGTCCCTGGAGGAAAACAGGAGCTCAGGGATGAAGGCCTCTCCCAAGGTCACGAGGCTCAGGAGGGGCAAGCTGACCGCAGGCCCCTCTGGCCCACAGAGCCGCCCCGCCGCCCACACCAGGCTCCTCTGCTGCTCTCAGAAGCCTGAGCTCTAGGTCCCGGGGCTCAGGGGCAGCCGCACCTACCCACCGGGCGGCCCCGCCCCGGGCACAGTGGACACCAGGCAGCGCGGGTCGGCGGCCCGCGGGAGAGAACGTGGCCATCGGGAGAGGTGTCCCTGCGCGGGGCGGCCGCGGAGCCCACAGCCTGGGGGGAAAGCACCGCGGGGCTGCGGTGCGGGGCAGGGCCCGATCCAGGCTGGGCGGCTGGGGGCCCGGATCCAGCGCTCCCACGAGCAGCCTGTACGGCGGAGGTCTGGACGCTCTGCCTCACAGGTTATGGAGGAAAACGGGCCAGTGGCCATTAGGACACCTCAGAGGCCACCGATCAGCCGCTTCGGGGGCTTCACTGTCCCGAGTCGCCGGGGTGGGAGCCCTTCTCTTTAACCACTGGGTTTTTGGTTTTGGTTTTGTTTTTTTTAAAGGAAAGGTGCAGGCAGGAGAAAGAAGCCCTTTATTTTATTTAGTTGTTCACACTGGTTGCCCCGCCATCCTCCCGGACCCGGGACTCCACGGGTCTGTAGCTTGGGCTCCTTCGGAGGCGACTGACCTAACCGCTGCTCCACCTGTTTTGATCCGGATGTATATCCCTTCCACAGCCTCGCACCAACCCCACAGCATTCCAATTCCGTGCCTGAGGGAGCCTGGGGGCGCTCTGGCGCCACACCCCGTCCGTCCCGCACGCGTCGCCCGGGCCCCCAGCCGTAAACTGGGTCAAGTCATCCCCACCGCTGGGGTGCCGACGGCGCCCGACGCCCGCACGGGCTCCTCCGAAGCGGCGGGGCCAACCTGACAGGCCCTTCCCGGGAACACGCCGGTCCCCGGAGGTCCACCCCGGCGGCGGGACCGGTTCGGTACCCAGAGCAGGGCCTCAGCTCGGAGTTGACGGCGGTGGGCTCCCCCGCCACCTCGGGGCCTCAGTTTCCCCTTATGCTGGGGGCGGGGGGCACGGAACACGCGCCCAGCGCACCCCGCAGTGCACTCACCGGGGCGCCGGGGCTCATTTCGCTGGACAGCGGCGACCACAGGCGAGGATGTCCGCGGATTTCAGGAACCAGCGCCGGAATTAGCCACAGTGCAACCACGCGGCAGGGAAAGCTGAGCCAGGGCTGTGCCTAGAGCGGCGCCTCCCGCGGCCCCACTCCTGCAAGCGCTCCTGCCGCGCCCCCTGATGGAAAGCCGCTCAAATTCTGACTCTGGAAGCCTTGGGCTAATTTCCAAAAACGTACTGGAATTTTGGAAATAACATTCCCTCACTTGTTTTGCATTTCTCTTTGTTCTGTTTGTTGTCACTGATTTTTCATTTCATCTGTAGGAAAAGTCACTTCTCTGTAGCAGCTGTTGTTAACAAGAGCTGTGTTTACTTTGGACAATAGGGTTCTCGTCTGACCACTGTATTTGTGGTCCCTAGTTTTGTGGCACAGCTGAAAGCATGAATGAATGCTGGTCATAAATGTATTTGGACATTATTGCCAGACTGAAATATTGTCCCGATGGCCCGGATGAGGGTGACAAGGAGATGACCTCAGAGAGGTGGGCAGGTGCATTGCTGAACTCTGTCCTAAAAGAAAGTGAGCCCTTAAAGTAGAAGGGGCCTGATCAGAGTTGCACAGAGGCGCCTACCGCCAGTGGGTCCACGGGTGTTCCCAATCAGCACACTGGAGAAAGGCTCAAGAGGAGATTCAGAGCCCCAAACCTCACAAACACCATCACCATCCTTATCCTGGGCCAGGTCTACCTCTGGGACCTGGGGCAACCTGACCCCTAACTGAGCCCACATTCCAAAGTGAGACAACCACTCTGGGACTCGAGGAGGGGACTCGCCAGTCAGATTCCTGGCTCCACTAGGTCAGCCCAAGGTGGAAATCAGGCCTGACAGAGGCAGTCAAGAGGAAGACGGGAGTCTCCGAGGGAGGGCATCCAGATTCTGTACCTGGAGAAGCCCGTGGGCTGCTAAGACTGTAAGAAAATTGGGGGTCTCTCTTATAGGGAGAGGGCCATGGGATACTGAGGACACACTCAGAGGACCCAGCCCTGATGGCCTAGTGTTATCATACATCCGGGTTTTATCGAGATTGCCCTGACTTAGCAGTATTGAGCACCTTACACACGCACACACACGCACAAACATCACACACCCTCCTGAGCATCCAGACTGCACCCTCAGTGTGAATCCCAAGCCCAAACACCCCTGCCTAGTGATCCTCCAGTTGGTCCCAGCTTCAACTCTAAGCGTTGTGGTGAGTCTGTGATGGCCTCTCCTGGCCCCTGTTCCTGCTCTTACTCTCCAGGCAGACTTGGCTGGGGGACCTAACTTCTCTGTTCAGCCTTGGTTGTCCTTTTCTGAAAAAGGAGCTGTCAGCACTCCCCGCCGTGAGTTGGGCATTGCTGTGAGACTTACGTGACATGATTCACTTCTAGAGTGTTGCATAGAGAATATCCCAGGGGCGTAGTGACAACCTGTACCTTAGGACTTCTGAGAAAGCAGAGGGCTTCTGTTGCCGTAAGGACTGTGGGTTATATGTCAGGTAGAGGGAGTTGGCTGTGTTTGAAAAGCATAAGGCAGTACTGTCCAGCAGAAGTTTAATGTCGGCCGTATATGTCATTTACAATTTTCTAGGCTCTTGGCACGCCCTAGTGGCCTAATGGTTTAGTTCACTGGACACAGTCCACATACATCCCAAGTTTCCAGGGTTGAAGACCCAGGACTGGGGGAAACAGCCATGATGAACAGCTATATAAAATGCTGCTTCCTCCTCTCTCTTCCCCAAAAATAAGTTAAATAGATAAAAAAATTTCTAGGAGCCACATTAAAAAGGTACAGACATGCCTGACACCCAAAATAACCAACATATTATCATTTGGGCAGGTAGTCAATAATTAAATGATTAATTCAATATTCACTATTATTTTTCTTTGTCCAAAGTCTTTGGAATCCAGTGCGTGTTTGACCCTACATGACACTGTGGCTCAAACCGGCTGTGGTTCCCAGGCTCCCACAGCCACGTGCGGCTGCTGGCTGCTGTGTTCAGCAGTGCAGGCCCAAGGCTGTCTGGCTTTGATCTGCTCTTGGGAGCCAGAGGAGAGGAGCGGCAAACAGGAGCCCATGCAGATCCCTTCCAGAGCCTCCACCGACCCCACGGAGGAGCCTGCGGCATCTTAGGAAGGGCTGGGCCTCCTGCATAACTCAAATGGGGGCCTCGTTGTCTTGAGCTGGTCATTAAGGTAAAGGTGTCCTCAGAAAGTTGGGAAGAGGCAGAGCCCTGTCTGAAACCAAGGTTATTGTCCTGCAGCCCTTATTCCCCTGAAGCCAGGGAGGGGCTCTTGGCCAGTCCATATCTACATCCCCTATGTGCAGGGGAGGCCAGGCATCAAGAGGTGTGATAGATGCTTGTTCATTGTTCGTGTAACAGGATGTTGGAGGACTTTTCGGCTCAGACATCAAGAGGCAGCAAACTATTGGGATGAACTATATGGAACTGCTGTTGTAGTAGATGAAAAATGGTTGAATATTGGCAAGTTTTAAATGACCCACCTGATGAAATGGAAGTTACCTTTCAAAGAAGGTGTTGGACCAGATACAAAATTCAGAAAGAAAATAAAGAATGGTTGCTTGTGTTTCTGGCATGCCCTCTTCTCACTCAACAGCATTACTAGTACACAGACATTGAAAAGGGAGGGGGAATTAGGATTTATATTTCTTACAATAGTCCCATCCTCTTCCCACCCCGTTCCCCCACCTCTTCCTCTCCCCTAAACTTCGTAAAAGGAGCTTCAGCAGAAACATTCGAGAGCTTGATACATGTCATCTGGAGTGGGGAGCACAGGTGACTTCTCAGTCAAAGGCTCGTTGCTGCTCCAGGTGGAGAGTCTATGGTCAGTGTGCCTGCCTGCCACCTAAGAGGTCTTGCCCAAAATGGATCCTGCTAGGGGTCAGGGGTCCCAAGAAGAGAGAAGACACTTCTTCACCCTTTTCTTTATTCCCTTTGTTTTGATCCTGGAGGAACTGGGAGTGGGTAAATGGACAGAAAGCTCCTGGTGAAGGGAAACATTAAGAAAGAAGGTTCATGTTTCCTTCCAGCAGACAGCAGCGTCCCACTCCTATGCTTGGCCTCAGCTGATGGAGAGGAGAAACCTTACCTATCACTGATCATTGAAAACAATCTATTAAATATACTTGGATGGAAATGCCCATTTTTAATAATTTTAAAACTTATTACCTAAAATGATCAGAAAAGCTATGAGGCCTACTTGGAATTTTTCTAAAGATAGGGAAACACTTCTACTTAGAAAATCCTAGGAAACAGGCAGAAAATATTGTTTTTGATTATAAGAGTCCTGCTTTCAACATACTGGTTGCATTAATAAAGGATTGGGCTGTCGCTTAAGGCCAACATTCCACCATTCTGGAGTTTGTGACATCACATTGACTAAGATCCCCAAGGACTAGAACCTCGCCCTTTGGGAGATAATGTCAGGGTTGACTGGACAGATTATTCCAAGGAGTTGGTGTCCAGCATCTCAGTGGGAAGTTAGCAACTGACCTCCTGCGGTCAGCAGGAGTTGCAGGCCCTGCACCTGCACTAAGAATGAACAGCACGCTGGAGATTGTGAGATATTTACATAAACATCCATCTTCCTCGTCAGCCTGGTACTGTTCCTCTACTGCTGCATCTTTCAGGAGAAACAGGATCAGGGGCCTGTAGGCTAGGACTAAGGCCTACTAGAGGCCTTGGTAGGTCTAGCTCCTTGGACCTGTTGGGCAGAGCAGGTTCTTCTGAGCTACTCCATGGCCAGGTTTAAGGGTTCTCAGCAGCCCCAAGGCCACAATGGATGCTCTGACCAATTGCAGCAAGACAGAGGGCTCCATCAAGATCAGTTTCTACCCGGGTCTCAGCATCCACTTCTCTTGGGCCCCTAGCTGGGTCCTTTATCCCCTTCAGCCTCTCTATCACTAGCTTTGCTGCCAGTTTATTTTTGTCCCAGGATGAAGGCCACTGGTTCCAGAGAGGGGGCCAATTCAGGAATCACTGAAGGAGTAAATGACTCAGGCATCTGCCAGGGGACAGGCTTGAGAAGAGGAAGACTTCTCCCTTCAGAAAAATGGCAAGGCTGTGTCCTGGGGACTGGACTCCTAGTTAAAACTGATAATCTTGGCCAATGACACTGGACAAAATTTGGACCTTTCTGGCTAAAGAAATCACATTTATTTCTGTCTAACTATGTAAACATTTTTGCCTTAAGCACTGTCAACTTTCTCACCTGAGTACTTGAAGTCTAAACACCTGGTATTTGGGAATGGGACCTTGTTTGGAAACAGTCTTTTCAGATGTAATTAAGATGTAAATTACAGGTGCACCCTGTTGGTTTAGTGGTTAAGTCCATGGCCTCTAACTGGCATAGCCCATGTACCCCGCAAGGACCTGGGTTCGCAGATAACAGTATTTCACCTTGGCTCATTTTCTTCCACACTGCTGCCTAACCACACAACTCTTCCCTCCTCAGACCTTGAATTTTCCTGGCCAAGGCCATTGGCTATCCCTGGCCATTCTTCTGGACTTCCAGGATATAATAGAAGAATACGGCTATGATTTTACCAAAAGTATGATGTTGGTTGATGGTTTGAGATGTATGTTCTATTATTTCTTGAATTCTAGCAAGTTTTTAAAGTTATGAATGAATATTAATACTTTTTCAAATGGTTACCAATGATGATTTGAACTAAAATGTATTATATTAACTTAATATATGGCTTGCCTTGGTGGCGTAGTGGTTGGTCCACTGCTGGGCTTGGTCTGCATACATCCAAGGACCGGCGTTCACATCCTGGGACCAACAGGAACAACCAAGGTGAATAATTTTAAATTTTTTAATTTAAAAACGACTTATTTCTCCTCCTTTTTTTTTTCACCTACCTGCCTGCCTGCTCACCTTCATTCCTGCCTACACCTTCCCTTTAAAAAAATTAGCTTACTATAAGGCCATAATTATTTTTTAAAAAGGACTTACAATACTGTATTTCAACGTATTGTTTTACGCTTTTAAAATTTTATAGTTGTGGTAAAATACATATAGCATCAAACTTATCATATTAACCATCTTTAAATGTTCAGTTCTGTAGTTTAATTACATTCATATTGTTGAACAACCAATCTACAGAACTCTTTTCATCTTGCAAAACTGAAACTGTGCCCATTAAACAATAAGTCCACACTTCTTCCTCCCCTTGGCCACCACTATTTCTTCTCTCTGAGAAAAGTACCTTCAAGCATACAAGTGGTGCCATGCAGAATTTGTGTTTTTGTTACTGACTTATTTCATACAGCATAGTATTGTTAGGGTTCATCCATGTCGCAGTGTGTGTCAGAATTTGTTTTTGTTTTAAGTCTGAATAATATTGCATTGTAAGAATGTACCACATTTTGTTTATCCATCCATCCTTCCATGGCCATGTGAGTTGCTTCTGTCTTTTGGCTAAACTGTGAATGATGCTGCCCTGATCATGGGTAGACAAATCTCTCCATAAGACTATTTTCAACTTTAGCAAAAAAGTAAAATTAATGGATCAGATGAAAATTCTATTTTTAACTTCTGGAGCAACTGCAGTACTATTTTCCATATCAGCTTCACCGTCTTTCATATTTTATCTATTTTTAAAGGAAAAAAAACAAAAAACAAAAAAAACCCCAAGAACTGGACACACCTCTGGGGCTCAGGCTGCTAAAATGAAAATCATGTATAAAGACCAAGGACCTGGGTTTGAGCCCCAGGGCTGTGGGAAGGGGAAAAATATTAAAATCTGAGGTTCATGAAAAGTTAACTGATTTGCTGAAACAGCTAAAATGTGGTAGAGCAAAAACTTAACTATGTCTGTTGTATTAATTTCCTAGGGTTGCCATAATGAAGTGCCACAAATGGGTGACTTGAAAATGACAGAAATGTATTCTCTCATTACTCTGGAGGTTATAAGCCTGAAATCAACATATCATCATCACCATACTCCCTCCAGATCCCGGTAGGAACTTCTTGCCTCTTCCTGCCTCCTGCTGGTGGCTGTCAATCTTGCCATTCCTTAGCTTACAGCTGCATCATACCACTACCTGCCTCTCTAGTCACGTGCCCTTCTCCTTGGGTATCTGTCTTCTCCCTTAAAAGGACACCAATCATATTGGATTCAGGTCTCTCCATACTACAACATGACCTCATCTTAATTTACGTTTTTTTAAAGGAAAGGTGCAAGCAGGAATGCAGGCAAGTTAGCAGGCAAGCAAAAGGAGAGAGAAGAGGAGGAAGAATTTCATTTGTTTTATTTAGTGGTTTTATCTTGGTTGTTCCCTTCCACCCCAACCCCAGGACACGAACCCAGGTCCTTGGGATGTATGTGGACTATGCCCGCTGGAAGCCACAGACTTAACCACTAAGCCAACAAGGTGTATGCTGGGGGCAGAAAGTAGAGCAAGGCTGAAGTGGGAGTTGGCAGAACGTCAAGGACACCAGGCCCAGAGCACCTGGCGAAGGTCGCCGTGGGAAAGTACTGGGACAGTGTGTCTGTGACTGTTCACTCCCCAAAATAAGATAAATATCTTTATGTAATTAGAGAGCAAAGGGCTGCATAAGCAAAATTAATGTAACTATAAACTTGCTTGTGTAAGCTGCTTGAAGCAATTCTGTGTATGAACTCAATAAACAGGTGAAGGGCAGGAAGTTCAGAGCTCTTGGTCTGTGAGACTGTTGGCCCCCGATCCCAGCTTTCTATCATCTTTCTCTTGAGTTCCTCAACCTCCTGCGGCACCCAGCTCTTCACCTCTACTACAGGTGCACCCTTAATTTACATCTGCAAAGATTCTTTCTAAATAAGGTCCTATGCCCAGATACCAGGTGTTAAGACTTCAGTTTATCTTTTTGGGGAGACACAATTCAACCCATAATATCTGTCTCCCTTCAAACTCTCTGATATTTACCTTACTTTTGAGCCCCTAATGTGATATATTACTAGATTTCCATATATAAATCCATGCCTGCATTTTGGAGACAGACCTTATTTGATATTGGGGAATTATTATATAAACTTAGAGGAAGGCAGACACTGTAGGTTTCTCTCATTTATCTCTCTACACCCCAGGCGTTACACCAAAAAAATGACAAGCAGTTGTTCAAAAAGTGGGTAGCTATCTAAGTGCTGTTATGGAAAAAATTATTAATGAATAGTTGTTTAGGGAAAATTTTTGGTGGTTGTTTTTGTTGTTCCTTTTGCAACTTACTGCAGAATCAGGCTATGGAATTAGACTCTCTAGCACAGTACCACAGAGTGGAAGCACTCAGTTATCATGGATGGATGATGGATGGATGGATGGTGGATGGTTGGCTGGATAGATAGTAGATAGGTTGACTGGATGGATGGATGGTGGATGGGTTGGCTAAATGGATGATGGATGGATGGATGGATGGATAGATGGTAGATGGGTTGGCTGGATGAATGATGGCTGGATGGTAGATGGATGGCTGGATAGATGAGGGATGGTTGAATGGATGGATGGCTGATGAATGAATAGAAGTTTCATTGGCTCAACTTTCTGCTGCTAGTCTTCTGTCTTGATGACCAGTGGCTCCAAGTAACTATTGGCTCCTCACCCCTCCTCCCACAGCCTCCTCAAGCTTCCTACACCCAGTCCTGCAAAGATCAGTGTGGCAGGCAGACCTAACCAGTACCCTGAGTAGTCCCTGACACATCCACTCCTGGCAAAAGTTTCACTTTGAACACACCCCTTGCAGAGAATGCACTACAGTTTTGTTTTGTTTTCAGCATGAGCAGACACATCAGATGACTGACAAATAAGGGCAAGCCACTGAGATGCCCACTCAATGCCCAGAGCACAGGCTGTCAACACATTTATGGAGAGAACTCAACATGCTGCCCTGTTTGCTGGAATCCCTGGTTTCCTGGTCCACTGCCATAGATGGGAAAGTCAGCCAAGAGAAGGAAAATGACCACTGCACCTCATTCAGCAGCCACGCCCTCCAGGGAACGCCTTAATTACTGGTCCTTAGGGACAAGTTAAGGAAGAGACTCAAGTGTTTGGCCAGGATGCATTGGTGAGAGAAACCTAATTAAAAAATAAATACATTTCTGGAAAATTTATGTAATCAAACAAAGGAAAGAGCAGAGATGGAACTGAGCCTCTAAGACAAAACACAAGGGACAAGAATTCTACTGGGACTCCCTGACCAGCATCTTTTTTCTGTATGTGAACTTCGGACTTTATACTCACTCTGCTTCTTGCAAACAATGGGGAGAAATATGCGGGGTTTAACCACAGGCACGTCTCCATATTTTACTGAGGGTGGGCAGGGCTGTCATGGATAGTTGTATGAGTCGTGCACTGCCCAACTCATGGAAGTGGCATTTACTTTACAGTCTCTGAAGAGAAGCAGAGTTGCTGGGAATGGTTGACTAAGCATAATATGTTTTTCTAGGTCACCCTTCTGTGGTCTAGCAGGGTGACCATGTGTTCTACTCTCCTGAAGGGACTTCCAAAAACTCGCACTCTAACCTTGAAATGGTGGTTCCTTCTAATAAAAACCCTCATGAACATTTTTGAAGGACAACACTTTGGGGGATCCCCTCCACTGACTTCACAAGGTCAAGCAGAGGATCATTAGACTCTGGCAGTGAGACTTGCGCAGGTCCATTAGAAAGAGAGAAAGGTCTGCAAGAAGTAGGGGGACTTTCTGAGAAATGCAGCTCTTAACTCCATGACCTTTGAGACTCAGCCTCTCTACACTAAAGGTTTCTGCACTCTGCTCTGCCTGAAGGATGCCCCACTTTGTCATCCCTAAAACTGTTGGGCTATGTTTACATATGAGTGAACTCACTTTCTGCCATTTTAGTTTGTGCCCCTGTTATTTGATCAAGTTTATTTGGATCAGTTCAATAGTCCTTTTCTCATTTTCTTTAAGTCCTCAAGAACCAAGAGACAACTGGGACATATGAACTTTTTCTTGTATTTCAGAATTAAGTGAGCCCCTTTCCCATTGCAACAAGGAGAGTTCCTCCTTCTTGTGTCAACATTTAAATATCATTTATTACAGCCATGTCATGAGATTTAGAAACCCGACCCCATCCAGTTCCTGACTTCTTCATGCCACATGCTTCCATTCCCTCATTCCTTCCCCCTTTCCCCTCATTCCCTGAACGTTCTCCCATTGCCTCTTCCTAGCTGAGCCCTTCGAAATCCCACCAAGTTGTACCACCTCAAAGAGGATCCTTCCACTTGAAAATTCAGGACTGATTCTCCTGCTGGGAGCCCACATAGCCTCCAGGCTTCTTTAGGACCCCTGCTTTTCAACACCCGAGATACAAACTCAAGGAAGAAAGTAGAATTTTCTTAGCTTGGGTCCCATATCCAGGGCTTTGTTGGGGGCGGTGGGACACTCTCACTAGCACTCCCAATAGGACTTAATTCCATAGGAAGACTGACCGCCACTGGTAAATCAGTCTCTTGGGGGCTTCATGCTCCCTGCCAGTATCCACAGAGCATTGACAGGCTAACTTGTTAGCTCGAAAGGGTGTTAATGCTCAGAGCATGCCGAGTTCTTAGCACATGTTAGTTAGCTGCTTGCCATTGAAAAAGTTAAACTCTGTGACTTTTTCTTTCCTCACCTGCCAATTGGATAACAATAGCCTTTACCGCAGAGGATTGGTATGATGATTGATTGGTATGATGATTAAATGGATCAGGATGCCTGAAATATTCTGCTCAAAATATTTGACATTATTTGACATTAGAGTTATACTCCGCTGTGGTGTTAATGGGAAGCATTGCAGTGACAGAGATCATATGCAAAACATTGTTGACCTGCATCCATGCCAGTCACTTTCATTTATTTATTTTATTTTATTTTTTTACTGTTTACATATACTTGTGAATATAATCTGCTAATCTTTTCATGGCTGGCTCTTTCTTCTCCATCAGGTTTTTAGATAAATATCGTTTCTACAGAGAGGAACCTTCTGTCCACCCTGGCTAAGTAGGCCCCTGTGTTTACTGTCAGGCCATCCTGCTCATTTCCTTTGTCATCCTTGATTGTCAGGATGTTTAATTATTGCATTTCAGACTCATTTGTTTATTACACCCACTAGAATGTAGCCACAAGGGAAAGGGGTACATCTGTCTTTATCGCTACATTTACAATTAAGGTCAGCCCCTGATATGAAGTATCTACTCAATAGATTTTCTGGATAGATGGGATCTAGATGACTAGATCGATGATAGATGGTCAGTGGGTGTGTGTGTGTATGTATGCGTGTGTGTGTGTGTGTGTGTGTGTGTGTGTGTGTGTGTGTGTGTGTATAGGGGGGAAGAGGAAACATAAACGGTTTGTAGAAAAACGGATGGATGCAATGGGAAGATGGGAAGGTTACCTGGATACCTGGAGAGTCAGTTTCTGCTCCCATCCACGAGGGGGCGCGAAGGGACTGCTCGCAGTGAGGCTTCAGCCCAGGGAGTGGCCACGCTGGGCGGTAGACGGCGCCCCAGCTGCTTCTTGCGTTGCAGCGGAAGGAGGCCCGCGTCCAAGATCGTCCCAATCGCCCCTCGGCCATCGCGGAGACGGCGCCCCGGTGAGTGCGGGGTGAGGTTTGTGCGCGTGCTCTGTGGCCCTGACTCCCAGCATAAGGGGAAACTGAGGCCCCGAGGGGCGGGAGAGCCCACTGGGGTCAGATCAAAGTCCAGGCCCTGCTCGGGGTTCCGAAACGGTCCCGCCTCCGCGGTGGACGGCTGGGGACAGGCGTGTTCCCAGGAAGGGCCTGTCATGTCGGCCCGGCCGCCTCTGAGAGGCCCGTGCGGGCGTCCGGCGCCGTCCGCACCGCGGGTGGGGAAGACCTGGCCGGGTTCTCGCAAGGAGTGGTTGGCGACGTGTGGCCAGGCCTGATGGCGCCAGAGCCTGCCGAAGTGAAGCCCCCGAAGCGGCTGATCGGTGGCCTCTGAGGTGTCCTAATGGCCACTGGCCCGTTTTCCTCCATAACCTGGGAGGCAGAGCGTCCAGACCTCCGCCGTACAGACTGCTCGTGGGAGCGCTGGATCCGGGCCCCCAGCCGCCCAGCCTGGATCGGGCCCTGCCCCGCACCGCAGCCCCGCGGTGCTTTCCCCCCAGGCTGCGGGCTCCGCGGCCGCCCCGCGCAGGGACACCTCTCCCGATGGCCACGTTCTCTCCCGCGGGCCGCCGACCCGCGCTGCCTGGTGTCCACTGTGCCCGGGGCGGGGCCGCCCGGTGGGTAGGTGCGGCTGCCGCTGAGCCCCGGGTCCTAGAGCTCAGGCTTCTGAGAGCAGCAGAGGAGCCTGGTGTGGGCGGCCGGGCGGCTCTGTGGGCCAGAGGGGCCTGCGGTCAGCTTGCCCCTCCTGAGCCTCGTGACCTTGGGAGAGGCCTTCATCCCTGAGCTCCTGTTTTCCTCCAGGGACACTGAGAGCCCTGGGAGGGCAGGGCCTGGTCTGGGCGTTTCTGCTTTGCATCAGGGTCCTGGCAGGGAGTAGGTCCTCAGTGGGTATGGTGGGTGGACACGCAGTTGAGGCATTTTTACCAGAAGCTGGTGGTCCTGTGACTCCCTGGTCAGGGGAGGGGACTCTCCACGGGAAGGAATGATAGGCCTTGGGGTCCTGGGCCTGTCTGG
>RJWH01011254.1:0-13037 GCA_004363575.1 Solenodon paradoxus | reverse complement strand
CTCTGGTGCCACAGGTGACCACGCAAACCCTCGCTCTGTGGCCCGAGATTCAAAATGTGCTCCTACCACACGGACCATGAGCTTTCTGCCTGGCGCGTTTGTCTGAAGTGTGAGGAGCCTTTCTAAATCGAGCAGCCACTCTGCACCACTCTGACATGTAACCTCAAGACCGTCAGGAGAGGTGACACTGGTGGCTTGGGCACCTGAAACAACTAGGGCGTGAACCAAGTGAAGACCCAGGACCAAGGTTTGTGACCAGGGGTCAGGGTGGAAAAAAAGTCTAAATAAATAAAAATATTTCTTCATCCTCTTCCGTAAGGCTTCTACCACGCTCTAAAATTAATCTCAGTATAAATGCTTAAATTTCCCCTTAATGAAGGAGCCAAATTATTAATCATGCTTTTTTAAATGACCAGTTATATAATGAAGCTCTGCACTTTATATGGCATCTTTTGAAAATACTAAGGAAATATATTTTTGCTTTAGTAATGCAAAAATAGAAGCAATGCTCATTGCCAATATTTTATTGTAAGAAATAAAGTAAATGTTTTATAAAAATAGACAAATTATAATCAACAAGCACAGTAAGATTTTAAACTGCATTAATTATAATTGAAATGCAAATTCGAACCATGACAAACCCCTGCAATCACAACAGAACAGCCTGGATCAACGAAACTTTAAATAGCAAATCTGGCAATGATCAGACAAATTGGAGTAACAGAAACGTGGCGGCAGAAAGCGTAAATTCACTGAGAATGTACTAGGCCCCAGGATCACAGTGCCCTGCAGGGCCTGAGCCCGTCAGGGACCCCTGGCATGACCCCAGCACCGTCGGCCCCCACACCGCCACCCGCTGGGTTTCTGGGCCAGTACAGCAGGGTGGCACAGGGCTGAGTGGGCGCTGGAGACCTGTGTCCCTCCCCCAGTCACCTCAAGGCAGGACTCTGTCCCACACTTGATGTTGGGACTCAGAAATACTGCAGGGAGGCGCCTTCCAGGACCAGGCAGCAGAAGGCTGCTCTGCCCTCACTGCCAGGCGGTCACTGGAGCAGCGGCCACACCTGGTCAGCGATCGGGCTTGGTAGCGCCCTCGTCCCGCCAGGCAGCCCCACCCTGCGCTGGAAGTGGTCGGTCGCACAGTCTCGCAGGCCACCGCCCCCAGCGATCCGAGCTGTGCGCCTCCCGGTCGGCGCCTCCGGTGGAGCTCGGGCGACGCGCAACCGCCTGCCGCCAGGGGGCGCCCGGCCCACCGGCAGACCCGCGGGGACGGCTGGGGCGGTCTGCGACCCGGCGCCTCCGGAGGGGAGAAAGGGTCGGTGTCCCGCCCGCAGGCTGCCCGCCCCGCCGGCCTGCAGTAAAGGGGACCTGGACAAGCCGGGGCGGCTGTCTGGGAGGGGCAGGCGCTGCACAACTAGGGGGCGCGTAGACCACCCCGCGACCCTGCAGCAGGCAGGGGCTCCATCTGCCGCGGGACCGAGACCCCGAGGGAGGGTTTTCAGGACGTACCTCAGCCCGGGAGCCCGCAAGGTCCCCTAATCCGTCCCCACTGTCCCGCTGAGGGGCTCTCACTGTCCCAGAGTCGGGGTGCTGCCCACGTGGGGAGCCGGGTCGGTGCCCCCAGGTGGGACGGTGCTGAGCGCGGAGACCACGCGCTTCTCCTCGGGGCGTCCTCCGGAGCAGCCCGGCCGCGCGTCCGACGGCAGCGCTCACCCGCGGGCGTCCGTCCTCCGGGGCGGCCGGGGCGCCCCTGGGTCAGGGAAGCGGCCCACCGCGGGGTCTTTCAGAGAGCGGACTCTGGCTCCAGCTCCGGGGAAAAGGGGGAAGGGCGTCTCCGCCGACCCTTTTCAGGCAGGTGTGACGGAAGTCCCGCCCATTGGGGTGGGGAGGGCCGCCCCCTCCTCTGCCCCAGCACATCAGGCCTGGATCACGAGTCCCGCGCCCCTTCCCCAGAAACTGCTGGAACCTAACCCCACCGCCAGGCCTGCTCAGGCTTTGCCGGTAGACGCCCTCACTCTGCACCTGGGGCGTCTGGACCTGCTGTGCCGGCTGGACTCACCCTCCCTGCCCAGGTCTCCAGGTGCATCAGCTGTCCCCTCAGTCGTTTTGTCTTAAAGGAAAGGTGCAGGCAGGAACGAAGGCGACCAGGCAGGCAGGGAGAGTGAGGAGGAAGCATTCCTTTATTTTCACCTTTACTTGTTCACACCGGTGGTTTCCCATACCCGGGACTCATACCCAGGAGCATGTGGACTGTGTGCCTTCGGAGGTGATTGACCCAGCCGCTGCTCCACCTGGGCGCGCTCTGTTTTTTGTTTTTTGGTTTTTTTTAAGAAAAGTAGGCAAGAGTGAAAGTAGGCAGAGGCAGGTAGTGGCGCAGTGGGAGGAGGAAGAAACACTTTCATTGATGTTCATTTAGGTGTTTATCTTGGTTGTCCCCCTCAGTCTTGTGGTTAAGACCTGCCATCAACAGGTTCTTGAAACTGGGTGCGCCCCTTTGGCTCAGCAGCTGAGATGCTGGCTTGCGGACCAGGCAGAGACCAAGCGCCCAGTTTCCGTACCAAGGCCGGGGTACACAGCCAAAATAAAGGCGGTTTTTCCTTTCTTAGAAATGTTTCTTCCTTCTCTTCCTCTTAAAAGTATTTCCTGAAATATACACCTTGGTCATGTATTGAGGACTTAAATCCAGGCTTTCAGAGCCTGCAAAACCACCTGGGCCACAGAGGGGGGCCGAGGGTGGGCTTTTTGTAACAATGAGAACATGCCAGACTCCTCCCTCAGATGCTTCTCCGGGTCTGTCCCTCGTATGCACACAACTGCTGGGCAACAAGAGGGCGATGCTAGGACTCATCTCTTCTGTGGTTTGGGTTAAAATGGGCAATTCACTTTCCACCCTTCACCAGACACCGCTCTGGCTGCCTGGTCCGTTTTAAGAACCTTGAAATCGAACATGCCAGCAGTCCTTTATGAAAGAACCGGCTCATTTGACTGTCATCCCAGATTTGGCCGCAATACTCACTAAACAATCGCTCACGCTGGCCGGAAAATGGTACCTCCAACTTCAGTGTCCTCACCGATCTAGACACATCCCTTCCACAATGAGGAAAGTGGTCCCTTAGGTGCAAGTCTTCTGGACTCTCTGGGGCCTGTGGTCCCTTAGGTGCAAGTCTTCTGGACTCTCTGGGGCCTGTGGTCCCTTAGGTGCAAGTCTTCTGGACTCTCCCTGCCAAGCCTTCTCTCTGCAAAACTACTAATCGGGTTCTCCTCGCCCATTCTTCCCAATAGTCCCTCCCCAAATGTCCCTCTGCTGCAACTACATCCACGTCCCCTCCCAAAACGGATCCCTTCCTTCCGGGGCAGAGGAACCTTCCCCATGCATGACCCTCCCCCGCCCTCCTTCCGGGCTCTTCTGCAGCTGCCTGCTGATCATCCCTGTCCTTCCGACTCCCCAGACCTGCTTCTCCCTCCTGCCTTCTTCTGCACCAAACCCACTCCAGGACCAGAGCCCCCTTCCCTCAGTCTCCGCTGATCCCTCGTCCTCCACCCCTCCTCTACCGGGTTGTACTCCCTCCACAAAGTCGCAGGCCATGAAGGTATAATGTGCATACACGTCCCATTCACCCTCTCTGCCACCACCCCTGAAGAGGGGGAGTATTTTTACCACATCCCGGAGGCACGCTGACCAAATGCTGGCAGACAGCCCCACTGACTTCCTTTAGGGTGTCGCCATCCCAGCCTCTCCCCCTCCCGGGAGCTCTCAGCCAGGTTCCCCAGCCTTCCCAAGCTCTCCCATTATGTCCTCTGCCTCCTTGCAGGAATGCGGAGAGCCAGTTACAAGGCCATCAATTAGGATAAAATTCGGGAAATGTCCCAAAACCCGGATGAAAATCCTGCCACCTTCCTGACGCGTCTGAGACGCTGTCCAGCTGTCCATAAATTTACCTTTCTCGATCCCAACTCCTCTGAAGGCCGCCTTTTCCTCCACACTCACTTTATCAGTCAGTCTGCCCCTGATATCCTGGCAAACTCCAGAAATTCCGAAGGGGCCCGAGACACTCCAGTCCGAACTCGTCCAACTCGCTCTCCGGGTCTTCAACAGCAGACAGGAATAACAGGAGCAGAGGGAGGCCGCAAAGGAAAAGCTGGAGGGACAGGAAGGAGCCCATGAGCGACACTGGTAGGCGAGAGAGAGGATGCCCCTTATCTTCTCACTGAAGCCCTCCCCCGAAGCAGCCCAAGGGAACTTTGACCCCAAAGGGGTCAGCCAATAAATCACCCAGTGGCCCCTGAAAAATGAATTGCCCTCTGAGCGCCCTCCAGGGCAGTAATCAGTCCAAACCCAGCGTGACCCCTGGTCTCTTGGAGCTGTCCTCAGAATGACAGGCCAGGGTCCAGGCGCCCCAGCAGTTCCTCTCTCAGCCACTGAACCACGGAGTAACCTAAAGGTGGCAAAGCACCTAGTCTCCTTCCTCATGGTTACAGGGGCAGCCTAGTCAGTTTTGCCTGAGTATTGGGGACCTTTAAAGACCTCTCCCCTCTCTGCTGTTGGCATCGATGGAAAGCAGTCCCAGCCACTCGGCACATCTCAACTGCCTCCTGGGAGAACTGGCTTCCACCCAAGCTTTCACTCACTCTTTCCTAGTAATTCTGACCTATCTCACCCGCCTTTGGGGAAGAGACATTCTAAATAAAATGGGAGCTTCCCTCCTTCTTCCTATAACCCCAAAACAGGCCTTCCTCTCAGCCCTAGCGACACAATCCGACCCTGTGCCTCCTTTACCCTTCTGGCTCCAAGACGCACCATCAGTGGTTTGGGACACATCTTCCCCCTCCCTGGCCCATAACCACCTGCCAGTCCAGATAAATCTAAAACCAGACCACCCCGCATCATAAAAGTCACAATATCACATATCCCCTCAAACCCTCGCTGGACTCAAACTCATTACAGACTTATTCAAGCCTGTCTCCTATGTCCCACTTCCTACCCAGCTAACACCCTCATCCTGGGAGTAAAAAACCTCATGGCTCTATCACCTGGTCCAAGACTTAAGAGCAGTAAAGGAAGATAGTTTCCCTCACCCCAGCCATCCCTAACCTTTTCTACTCTCATTACTCTCCTGCCTCACCACAGATACCCAATACTTCACTGTATTAAATTTAAAAGATGCTTTTTTCACAATCCCACTCGACCACTGCTCACGAGATCTCTTCACCTTTATTTGGACACCCACTTCTCCCACCAGTTCATGTGGATAGTCCTGCCCCAGGGATTTCAGAACAGTCCACATATTTTCAGCCAGGCCCTTGCCAAGACCTTCAACATTTCTCCACCAGCAATTCCACCCTTCTTCAATATGTAGATGACCTTCTCCTGGGCAGCCCAACTCAGGAGGAATGTCAAGGTCAGACAAAAAAACCTCTCTTTCCTCTACCGCTGTGGCTATCGGATACCGCCAAAAAGGACCCAACTCTGTCTACCCCAGGTCTCTTATCTAGGGCTCACTATCCCTCCTTGAGTAAAACTCTTCTCCAGTCTTATCCCCTCCCCATCACAAAAAGGAACTTCTCACCTTTCTGGGCTTAAGTCAATTTCTTCCAGTCTTGGGTTCCTAACTTTGCCCTCCTAACAAAGCTCCTAAACCAAGCTACAGCAGGACAAGACATTGACCTGCCCCTATCCAGTCCCCTCTCAATCCAACACACCTTCCAAGGGGAAAAAACTGCTCTCCTCCAAGCAGCAGCCTTGGACCTTGCATCCCTGGACCGACCTTTCCATCTGTACATAAACTCCTGGGAGAGCTTCGTACTTGAACTCTTATCCCAGAAAAGGGGCCCTTCATCCAATGCTGCAGCCTACCTCTCCAAATCTCCTGATTCCCCCTTTAGAGGGTGGCCTCAGTGCTTCTGCGTTGTAACTGCTGCAGCCCTCTTAGGGCAGGGAGTCTTACATCCAACCCCTTATGCTCATATCCAAATCTCTTCACACTCCCTCCAGCCAAGCATAAAGCAGCGGTCTCGATAGCCCCTTGTTTTTGTAGTCACCTTTACAGGATGCCACGTCTGAAAAAGCCCATGAGGTGTCTACGATGCTTATTAAAGAGATCATTCCCAGGTTTGGCCTCCCTACCTCTCACCAGTCGATAATGGTCCTGCATTTATTTCTCAGGTCACTCAAGAGATAACCTCAGCCCTAGGCATCAAGTGGTGCCTGCATTCCCACTACCAACCTCAGGCCCCCATAACCAAATTAACTCTCTCGCTTCAGTTGTCTTGCAGAACTGCATAAGTCTGGATGTGCTAGCTTCCTCCCAGGGAGGTATTTGTCTTCTCCTCCAGGAAGAATGCTGTTTATACATAAACCATTCAGGACAGATAGAGACAAATCTCTTCAAACTCCATAATAAAGCCACCCAGCTCCCAGAAAACACTCAATCCCCCACCCTCCTCTCTTGGTCTTCCTGATACTCCCAGTCCTCAGCTCATTCTTTCCCTTTCTCATCCTCTTTCTATTTGGTCTCTGCCTTACGCAACTTCTAGTTAACTTCATCAGAAGACCTGCCACCAGTATCACTAATCATAACCTCCTTCTCTTACAGGAAAACAAGGTTTCTCTCCCTCAGGGTGCCCACTTTGCGCCCCACCCCCACCCCCCATTAAGCAGGAAGTAGCATTTGAGACTGCATGGCATTTTCCCTTCCCTCTTTTATAAAAAGCAAAGGCAGGAATGAGGCAGAAGACAAGAAAAAAAAAAAAGAAAAAGTCGTCGAGTTCTAGCGAAGCATGAAGAGTGGAACATCTAGTGGCTTGAAGCGAGATCAGATGTTGTTCAACACCTCCGTTTATCTCAAATTCAAGGACAGACCATCCTGTTGACACATCCCAACTCCCTACCCCGCTATTGACAGCAAGCCAGGTGGCCTCATCGGGACTCCACTCCACCCTGCCATGCTGGCCGGAAACTTCCCCTGAAAAAGTCTCTCCCAGAGCATAGGATGGATTTCTGCCCACTCTTCCCTGAAAGCAGCTTTCCCGGCCTGCACTTGGGACAATGGAGTCTCGCTTACTGCCCATCTGGCTCCCTTGTCGCTGCCTCTTATTGTTGAACTGGATTTCAGTAACTAAGGGGGTGTCTTTAGACCCAGGTTGTTAAGAAATGGTCTTTGTAAGTCCAGTTTCACCTCACCTGTGCAGTAGTAACTTATTTCAGTGTCTCAGATTGTGCCGGTTAACTTCCTGCTTATACATCAGCACACCTGCTCTACAAATGCCAAGGTGCGCTGTCCCTGCATCAATGTGAAGCACAGTCTTTCAATGACAAGTGTGCTCTGGAGGTGCAGTGATAAACAGATTCCTGGGGTGCAGTCCAACACACAGCCCAAGAACCTGGGTTATGACAAATAAAAATAATAAACTAAATAAAAAGCTTCTTGCTCCCCTGCCTGCCTGCCTGCCTTCCTCTTTAAAAAACAGATAGAAGTGCTGTTGATATTGGCCTTGGAAATTGTACTTTTATTTTACAGCACTGATTGTCTCTCTAGTATAGTTTCTTCTACATAGTATTTTTCATAAAACCACCCTAATATACTCAACAAAGGAGATAAGTGAAAAAATAAACATTCACAGAGGCCACATTTTGCACACACAGCATTGGACTAGAGGCAGAACACACACCCATGTTCTCCTTCCTGAGTGATAAAGATGCTCCTCAGGGTTTTGGGTTCTTTGTATAGAAGCAAGAGATTAATAGAAAATTGGTTTTGTAAAGTCTTGCTTATACTGTTACCGGACTAGGTGGACTGGACATGCGGGTGCTTCATTCCTGGCCAGTTAGAGGTACAGTCAACCTTGGGCACCTTACTGACGAGAACAAGGTCCTGTGACTGTGCCCAATAAATATCTCTCAAGAAAAAGGAATAAAGGTAATTTCAAAATAATTACATTTTCAATTTTTATCACATGATATATATTATGGCTATAATAACAATCAATTTGTATACATCAAATACTACAACACAAAAATATATAAAGTCTAAATTGAAGAAATGAAAAGCAATAAACAATAATAGGATAGTAAGTATTGCTATATATTACTCGTTAAATCAAGAAGACATGAAGTAAAGTCATATTGTAAATAATATTTCTACAAATATTTCTACAAATAAGTCATATCTAACAGCTGATATAGTAGCCATATCAGTGTCTCCACCACCTGAGCCACAAGGGTTCACCCAACATAAATGTATCTTTGCTGGGATAGATCTAGTAGTGGAATTACTGGGTGATAGAAAATGCATTCTCAATAATCACACTTGGGCTTGTCAATCTTTCCAATTTTAGTTATTCTGGAGGGTTATCTTATTATGGCTTTTTATTTTCATTTCCCTGATAATGAATGAGGCAGTACATCCTTTTGTATTTTTAATGACTGTTTGGATTTCCTACTCGCTTTATAATTCTGGATATGTATCCTTTATTACTTATTTTGCAAATACCTTTCTCATTATGTGATGTTTCACTGTTGATGGTGTGTTTTGGTGGATAGAAATTCTCAGTATTGTTAATGTTTTACACTATGGATAATGATTTCACTGCCTTTTATAAGAAATCTTTTTACTAATCCAAAGTGATGAAGATTTTATCCTATAGCATCATACAACTGCTTATTGTTTTACTTTTCTATTTTAAATCCGCCTCAAGGTAACTTTATTTGCATGTGTTGTGAGGTAGGAAGCAGGTTTCACTTTAGAAATAGAACTTACACAGACCCATATGATGAAGTTTTTATCCTTCCACCACTGCTATGGAATGCCACCTTTGTCACAAATCAGGTAAATTTATCCTGTACCATTGATCTATTCTGTCACCTGGAATAAGGCCAGTCCATGAAACAATCACTCCTGCTCACATGACACTTCCAGCTACACTTGCCAAGTGGGCAGCAAGCACGATCTCAGCCATTTGTTTTCCCTCAAACAGTTAAACTAAAGATGCTCCAGCTATGTTGTTCAACAAGAAATAACTCGCTGCATGGTCCACTGAGAACTGTAAGATGATTGGAGAATCGATAGAAGGAACTCAGGGAAAATTGCCTCAGGAGTTACCCGGTTCTGAGACACTCGCCGAGGGTACAGCCAGATCTGAACTGGACTTGCAGCCCTAATCCCAGAACTCTTAGCCCCTTTCCCTGAATCCTACAGATGACAGAGACCTGCACCACTGACCCTGCACTCTCCCTTCCATGTGAAAACCTACATGCCCTTCCTTCCCTTTGGGGTTGAGAAGGACTTTAAGACATGAGTCCTTCCTTGGTGAAATCACAAATAAAGATTTTTGTTACAACTGACATGTAGAACTTGATCTTGATTAGTCAGTGGGAAAAGATAGAAGAGGTTTAGTAGCAACTTCAGGAGTCAGCAAACTTTTGCTACGAAGGGCTAGATATGGTCTATTTGGCTCTGTGTGGACCATATGGCCTGTCACAGCTGTTCAGCTCTGCCTAGAAGACTAAGATATCTTAGGAGCCTAACCTATCCTTCCCTATCCTAGGAGCATAGCTCAGTTTCATCTAGGAGGGTAGCCTTACCGTCCTAGGAGCCTTGCCTAATTTGCTCAACTAAAACCAAGAAGACAAACTAGCCCACAGAAACATATCCTAGGCTAGGACGCTAACCAAGCTTAGCCTAGCTAGGTCATTAACCCAGCTAGGATAGCTGGAAATGTAGCAGAGCAGACCCTAGAAGCCTAATGTAGCTGAGACCATGAGACTAGCATAACTTACCTGAGTCTAAGAGCCTAAACTTCCCTAGACTCATGTCTTCTAGTAGGCTAACCTGTGTTGGTTTAGGAGGAATGTTGAACTTATCCTATGAGACTAGACTCATAACCCTTGTATTGAAGCTACCCTAGCCTGGCCTAGCCTAGTCTAGTATAGGATTGCATAGCCTAGCCTAGGAATCTAGCCTAACCTAACCTATCCCAAGAGCCTTGCTTAACCTATCCTTATCTGGTTTAGGACTATCAGAGAAACAAGAGAAACTACAGCCTAGATTGTTAGGTTAGCCTGTTTTTTAGAAGTGTAGACTATCCTAACATAGTATACTAACCTAGCATAGCCTAGTATGTTAAGCTTGACTATCCTTTTCTAGGAGGATAACCTAACCAATCAGCCTGTGAGTCTAAGTTTGCATAACACAGCACAGGAGACAAGTGTATCGAGCGTATCCTAGCTTTAGCTACTGGAACATAAAAGTATAGCCCAGCCTTAGAGATTAAAGTACGTTATCTAGGAGGCTAACCTAACTAGTGTTGCATAGATTAACCTGGTCCACTAAGCCTAGTAATCTGGCAGAGCCTACTTTAGCTAAGTACACAGGTGAGCCAAGGCCGTACTGGCCTGGTTTAGCCTAGGGGGCTGTACTAGCATAACCCGGTCTAGTCGAGTCATCTAGACTAGCTTAGGAGACTAGCCTAGGGGGAGGGACCATCGGGCAATAGCCAAGGAGGCTTATCTAGCCTTGTCTAGTCTATCTAGCTTAGCCTATCTTTGCTTATGGGACTAGGCTCTCTTAGCTGAGGAGGAAGGGAGAGCCTAGCCTACAACAGCAGCTTAATGTAGCCTGACAGCCTCATAGACTAACCTCAGCAAGGTTGCTAGCTATTATTAGTCTTGCGTATAAGAATACAGAAACTAGGAAACTAATATACCATGAGAGAATTGACTAGTTTAGCCCAGCTTTGACTAGCCAGTTGGGCTAGCCAAACATATCCTAGACTATTATTTTATCATCCTATCTTAACCTAGTCAACTTGGTCATCCTAGCCAGTGCTAGTAGAGATTAGCCTATCTTACCATAGCCTAGCAAATAATTGCCTAACCTATTTTTTTAGGCTATCCTATTCTAGGCTATATCATAAGAGGCTAACCTAGCATAATTTAGCTTAGCCTAGTTGAGGAGGCCTGCCTTTCCTGGTCTAACCTAAAAGTTAGCCGAGTCTAGCTGAGCCTCATCTCTTTTACAAGGATAGTCCAGAACTAACCTAGTCCAGTCTACTCTATCCTGAAAAAGCCTAACCAAGCTCTGCTTAGCCTACCCTAACCAAGATGGCTGTCCTAGCCTACATTTGAGGATAGACGAGACTCGCCTGAATTACCCTAGGAACCCAGCTTATCTTAGCTTACAGGCTATTCTAGATTTAGAAAGGAGGCTAGCCTAGCCAACCAGATTGAGGCTAATCTATACTTAGGTTATTCAAAAAATAACTTCAGTTTATTTTTAACTAGCCCAAGAAAGAAGCCTGACCAAGTTGTGTTTAGCCTAGACTGAGCTGTTATCCTGACCCACAATGGAATACAGACTAGCCTAGGAGACTAACTTAACCTAGAGGATTAGCCCAGCCAACCCTAGAATGTGAGGTTAGCCCAGCCTAGAGCATGGATACCTGGTCTATGAACCTAGCATAAACAAGCATATCTTAAAAAGCAAATTTAGCCTAGGAGCCTAGGAGCTTAGCCTTGCCTATCCCAGCATAAGAGGAACCCTAGGCTAGTCTAACAAGCTGAGCTAGTCAAGTGTAGGAGGCGAAGGCTTTCCTGCCCTAGCAGGCTCGACTATCCTAGGAGGTTACACAATTTAGCACAGCATAACCTAGGAGTCTACTAGCCTAGTCTACGCTACTGACTGATGAAATTATCCTTGCCTGTCCTAGCCTACCTTAAGAGACAAACTTCCTAGTTGAGCTTAGTGTTCTTACCTAGTCTAGTCTAGGAGTCTAGACCAAACTAGCTTTAGTTGGACGGCTTAGTTTAGCTTACTCTACAATATCCTAGATTAGGTGATCGGCTAGGACAGGCAAATTTCCTAGAATAAACTAGGAAAGGATGGAATCATTCTCTCAGCTAGGTCAGGCTACTTTAGATTATTCTCCTAAGAGTAATCTTGTGGTAGAAGACCTTTTCCATGACCCAATGCAAAAATTAGTCTGCCAGGAATTGACTAGGAGAGACTCATCTAGACCCCATAACTAGGCTATTTAGGCTAAAATCCTAAGTAAGGATAGGCTAAGCTAGGCCTGCCTCTTAGGCTAGTGTAGGCCATATTAAAATAGGATTAGTAAAACCCTAATATAGGCTATTGTAGGTTAGGGTAGGTCCCTATAATACATTATGTAAACTAACCTGCTAAGCTAGGCTCCTAGCTAGGCTAACTCCTGGTCTAAACTAGGTTAAACTTAAATATACATTACAAGACTTCTAGGAGAAGCAAAGTGCTTCCTTAGCTAGACTCCCCTTGTCTAATACCCAGGGTAAAATAATCTCCTAGTCTAGGAGAGGCTATCCTTTCCTCCTTTTCTAGGCTAGGTTAGTTTAATCTCCTAAACTACCCTAAGTTAGAATAGCCTACTAAAATGCAACTGGATACAGAGATAAGAAACCACACTCATAACTGAGGCTCCCTGCAGGAGGTCCACTGTGGCCTCAGGGCCTTTGCACTTGCTAGTGGGTCAGCCTGGAACACTCTGCCTTTTCACTGCTTGCTTCCTAAAGACCTTCAGAAATTGACTCAAAAGTCTTACCAGATTTTCTTTTTCTCCATGATACATATGACAGCCTCCTCCACACCAGGTCTCCCCTGTCCTTTCCAACATATCTTTCAGAGTCTGGCCTCCAACTCTGCACCCAGCAGAGGAATAATCTGGGGCCACCAGGACTTTGTCTTTATTTGGAGGTCTTTCGTGTCTCCAGAAGAAAGTCAACTGCACGAGAATGGGACCATGGGCTGCCCCTGTCACCCCTGCCCCTGGGTTCCCAGCGTCTGGACCAGGCCCAACACATAGTGGGGCCTCAATGAATGTGCACTGGCGAGTGAGCATCACAGATGCACACGGACATTTTAGGGAGTGTCTGTTTTTGCTCTTTCCCTGTTCACTGGCCTACTACGTGCCTGCACCAGCCTCCTGACTGAGCAGAGAATGAGACAGAGAAACAGTCTGCAGCCCTTGTTGCTGACACGGTGGAGGGGGCGGTGAATACAGCACAGCGG
>RJWH01011252.1:0-13057 GCA_004363575.1 Solenodon paradoxus | reverse complement strand
ATATGATCGCTTTGTTGCCATCTGTCACCCACTGAGGTACAGTCTCATCATGAGACCTGGACTCTGTGTTGGTTTGGTGATTGGAGCCTTTTCATTAGGTTGTCTTCATGCCAGCATCCTGACCTCTCTCACATTTCATTTGACCTACTGTGGCTCCAATTATGTGGACTACTTCTTCTGTGACATTCCTGCAGTCTTACCCCTGGCTTGTGATGATGGTTCTGTAGCTCAGACAGTCGGTTCCACTAATGTTGGCTTTTTGGCTGTATTGTATTGGTTTATTGTTTGTGTTTCCTACATGCGCATTGGGATTGCTATTTAGAAAATCCGGTCAGCAGAGGGCAGACAGAAAGCTTTCTCCACCTGCAGTGCCCACCTTGCTGCAGTCCTCTGTGCCCTTGGACCTATAATCATCATCTATCTGCCCCGCACACCCAATCCCTTGCTTGATGCCGTAGTGCCATCTTTAATAATATTGTCTCACCCATTTTAAATGCACTAATCTGTTCTTTGAGGAACAGAGACGTGAAAAGTTCCCTGAAAAAAGTGGTGGAAGACCCAGGTCTATGGCCAGAGAGGGAAGACGGAAGATTGCTGGTGACACAGATTCTTGACTTCAGAGATGTAAAGAGAAGTGATTTGACTCAGGACCCAAAGTTCCACACAGGCTGTTATCACAGAAGGAGCACAGTAGAAAGGAAGCACTGCTCCCACGTGCTGCCAAGCCACTCATTGGAACCTGGAATTCAGGGGAGGGAGATCCAGTAATGTGGTCTGTAGACTGCTGAACCTAGTTCTGGATACTAAGAGAGGAGGGCTTTTCTGAATGATACCACTATAAACAGGTGTCCCCATCCCTGCCTGATCACAACATCACATGTTCCCTCTCCCCCAGTCCATTCCCCTTTCCTACTCTGCAGCAATCCTCCACTCCTAGAAACAGCAAAAAGCAAAGTATAGAAGCCTGAAAGTGTTAAAAATGTAAAACAAACCAGGGTACTGCATGTGGAAAGGGACAGGAAATTAACATTTGCACGCAAATTGGAATAGATTATATGTATACGTGAATATATGGAGAGAGAGAGAGAGAGAGAGAGAGAGAGAATTTCACCCTAAAACAATAGACTTCAAATGTCCACCATGAAATATTCTCAATCATAGACAACATTTTGGGAAACAAATCAATTCTTAATAAGTATGCAAGGAGTAAAATCAGATCTAGCATCTTTTCAAATCACATTGGCATCAAACTAGAGAGCAACCAAAACATGAAGGAGGTGAAAATTGCAAGACATGGAGAAAAAACAACAGGTTATTGAACAAATTTTGGGTAAAACTATTAGAACAATTGAAGAAGATGGCAAACTTCCAAACACTTTGTATGATGCCAGCATTACTCGGATTCCAGGACCCAATGAAGACAGCACCAAAAAAGAAAATTACAGTCTCACATTTTTGATGAATATTGATGCAAAAATCCTTAACAAAATATCAGCAAACTGAATTCAAAACTCTGTAAGTGAGGAGTACACCATGATCAAATACTGTTTATTCCAATGATGCAAGGGTGGTGTAACACATGCAAGTAAATAAATGTGATTCCCTGTAGAAACAAAAAGAACAAAAGTCACATGATAATTTCAATATATACAGAAAAAGCTTTAGACAAATTTCAACTCCCTATCATGTTTAAAACAATCTCTAAACAATGAGTGTAGATGCAATGTACTTCAACAGAATATAGTCTATCAACGACACAACAGCATCCAACACCATAATCAGTGAAGAAAAACTGGGAACTTTTCCACTAATGTCAGTAATAAGTCAAGGATACCATAATCATCACTTTATTGAATTTGTTCACTATCACTATTTCTAATAAAACAACATGTATTCTAAGAGATGCAAGTAAACCCATACTGATTTACAATAGCCACAAAGCTGGAAAGAAACTAAGAGGCCATTGACAGAAGTGTGGAAAAAGCAGAGGTGATTTGTTTGTGTATGGGTGTGCACATATATATATGCATATGTATATATATATATATATATATATATGGTATCTATGTAGCTATTAAACAGGTGAAATCTGCTAAGGCAGTAACATGGATGGATTTGGAGGTAATTATCCTTAGCAAGATTAATTCAGAAGGGGAAAGACAAAGACAGCATGTTATCAGTCATATATAGTATAAGAGACAGCTGTCATATTAAATAAACAAAAATAGACTTTTAAAATGAACGAAATAAAAAAAATAGACTTTTATCCAAAAAATCAAATCATCGGATACAAGAAGAGATAGGGGAAGGGGTGGGGACAAATGGGATAAACCACATTTAATTGTGTAGTGAAGAAAAATCGAAAGAGTGGTGAATTTGCTATATTATATACAGATAAAGATTTACTATGATGTATACTTTATACCTATTTAATGTTATAATTTACTATTCCTTCAATAAAAAAAAATTTGAAAAGTGCAGAAAAAAGCTCACAACACTTTTACAATTTTCATTTCACCAACCAAAAAATACTTGACTTTAAAAAACGAGGAATGACTTAAGTAGACATTTCTCCAAAGACATACAAATGGCCAAGAAACATAAGAAAAGACACTCAATAGTATTAAGCATTTGTAAATGCAATCAAATATAAATGCAATTTCAGCTCACACCTATATAAGCTGACTAATACTGGGAATGAGAAAAGCAATGTTGAAGCCTTTGTGCACTTTGTTGGAAATAAAAGGTGAAGCCTTATGGAAAACAGAATATACTTCTTCAAGAAACTTATAAATAGAATTATCGTGTAGTTCAGCAAACCAACTTTTGGGAATACTTCCAAAAGGATATTGAGGAGATTTCCATATTCATAGCATCTTCAGAGCAGTATTAGTCACAGTTGCCAAGAGATGGAAATAATCCAAGGGTCTACAAATGGTGAATGAATATATAAAATGTGGTGTAGACATACGTGGAATATTATTAAGGCTTAAAAAGGAAATTCTGATAACGATAAAATATGGTGAATCTTGAGGAGATTGTTAGTGAAATGAGTTAAAACCCACAAAAAAACGTGTTTCCATTTATATGAGATACCCGGATTAACGAATTTATAGAAAACAAAGTAAAAATAGTGGTTGCCCAAAGTTGGGGAATGGAAAATGCATAGTTATTTAATGGATATAGAGTTTCAATTCTACAAAATAAAGCCATTCTAGAGACTGTTTGCACAGCAATGGGAATATATTTAATACTATTGAAATATGTATTTAAATGGTTCATACAGTACATTTTATGCAATGAGTATTTTACCACATCTCTAAAATAAGGCAGGTGAAGCACTTTGTGCATATCCTATGCTTTTTATTTATTTTAAAACATGATGAATGATTCATTTCTTTCATATAAACTAATATTTGAAATAAAATATTTGAAAGAGAAACATTCAATTTGTTCTTTTAGTCATATGTTTATTGACCCTTTACAATTTGCAAGGCAATGTTCTAGACATTGGCATTATGGACATAAACAAGACACAGAAAGTCTGCCCACCTAGAACTTTTATTACCAGGGCAAAACATATTGAATAAGCATATAATTAAACAAGGAAATATCTAGTGGTGAAAGAGCTTAAGGAAAGCAAAATCTGCCATTATAATAGAGGTTTATTAATGGCTACCTTAGATTCGGTGTCTCCACCTCAAAATCCTCACTTGTGACTTAATGTTGCTAAGCATTCTATAGTACCAATTCTCAATTCCAGCCATATCTGTAGCAGTTCAGAGTAAAGACATTTCCCAAACTCCCCTAAAGTCAGGTGTGAGGTTTTGTTTTACGATGATGAAATGATGTGTGCAACACCAAATACCTTTTCAATTAATAATGGGCATGGTTTCTTCTCCATTTTCCCCTTTTCTTGATCACTGGTGTGAATGCAAATATACTCCTTGATATTTTGTACAATGAGAAAGAAGACAGTAACTACCAAGAAAGGAGAGGCACAAGTTAGAGAGGACTTAATGTCCCTGAGCTTGCATGGTGTAGAACTGCTGGTTTAGCAGGACGTTGCATGAGAAAGTAACACATTTCTGTATGATTTATAATGCCTATTTGATCTCTGTGCCAAACAATACTCCCCTTACTTAATGCATTTGACTATTACCTATTAAAAAATGAAGATTTCAAGGAAAGATTATCTTTAGATTATGAAAAAAAGGATTTTATAAAGATAAAGAGAAAAGGGAGCTGTATCTGTGCCTTACGGGAAAGCATCCATGTCATTTCAGCTACAGCAATGGAATACATGTGCCCTAAGCTATGTTCCTGTGTGTAATCATAGAATCCTGTTCATTTCCATATAGTTCGTTTGGGAGTCATTTCCATTCCTGATGTAAGTGGTGTTTGTGTTACTAGGTGGAATACTTAGCTTCATTACACAGGTTTTCAATAAACTGTTTTGCTTGTCCTCATTCTTGATGTTTTCTGTTATCAGGGGTGGGGTTGCCACATGAGGCTCCTGTTTTGTTTATTTCTCTCTGTGTTGTTTCATGGCAATTCATCTAAGGTGCCTAGATTTCTAAGTTTGAGCCTTTTGAATTTTTTTAAAGATGATATAGCACTGGGTTTAGAATAATTTCTATTCAGTGCATTCATGTACTTTATTTAAAGAATGGTTTAAACACCACACCCACCACCAAAGTTTTAGTTACCTTTCACCAGTCACCCTCCTGTCCTCTAGTAACCAGCAATCTGTTATCTGTTGTCAGAATGTATGATTATGATTTTGTTTTGTTTAGAGTATTCATTTCCTTTTTTATTTGTCTTCCACATATGATAAAATAATAAGGTATTCATCTTTCTTTTGACTAATTTCACTTAGCATAGTCCCTTCTTCCATGCTTATTGTCACAAGTGGCAACATTTCAATTATTATTGATAGTATTTCATTGTGTATCTACAAAAAATCTTTATCCCGTCATCTATTGATAGGCATTTAGGTTGTTTCCATGTCTTAGTTCTTATAAATGGTACAGCAGTGAAAATAATGGTGGATATATCTTTCCCGTGTAGTATTTTCGTATTATTAGGATAAATGCACAGAAGTGGAGGTGTGTCATATTATACATCTATATTTAATGAAGAGCTTCAACACTATTTCCCAAATAGAGTGTGCAATTTGCATTACCTCTAGCATTATACAAGGATTCTTTTTTTATTTTTACATTCTTGACATTTGGTTCTTGTCTTTTAAAACAATCACATATCAGATGTTACGTTAAATCTTATTCATTACTGATTTGAATTTCCTTATGATAAGAAATGAAGAATCACTTTTCATGTGTCTTTTCCCATTGATATATCTTCATTAATGAAATGTTATTTAGATCTTCTGACCCTTTTTAATATTTTTTTCATTTTATGATATGTTTATATTTGTCTGATGAATGGTTTGCAATTATCTTCTCCCTTAGGGTAGGTTGACTTTTCGCTTTAATGATTTGATTTGTACCAAAGAAAGTTTTTAGTTTCATGCTGTCCCATTTGTTTCTCTCTGTCTTTGTTTCACTTGCCTCTGGAGACAATTCTACCAAAATATTACAAAGACCAATATCAAAGCATTTTTCAACTGTTTTCTTCTACATATTTTATGATTTCAGATATTTTTTCTACTACCAAAAACATTGTTCACATATTGTATTTCTTTTGTAGTAATATTTATTATTTTTTCAGTTCACTTTGCTAAATTCATTTTAGGATGCTGATATTGCATCAGTCTGTATTACACACCACTCCCACTGCCAGTCCCAGTGTTGCTTAGCACCCTCTCTCCTCTTCTCCCCACCTTCCCTTTCTTCCCCACCCTATAACCAGTCCTGAGGCCTGCTATTTTTGTTGGAATTTGTATGTTCATTTGTTTCATTTCATCACATATGAGTGAAATCACCTTGTGTTTCTCTTTTTCTTTTTGACATTTCATTCGATGTATGCTCCTCCAATTCCATCCAGATTAATGCAAAGGGCACACTTTTGTCTTTTTTAATAGTGATATAGAATTCCATCGAGTGTGACATAACTCCTTTATCCACTTTTCCGTTGATGGACATTGAGTTTGTATCCATTTCTTAGCTATTGTGAATTGTGCTCTATGAACATAGCAGTTCTTTATCTTTTAGAAATTTTAGTGTGGTGTTTTTTGGGGTTTTTTAGAGATTTTGTATCCTCTGAGTACCTGACCAGGAGTGTGATTGTTGGATTAAATGGTAATCCATCATTAGGAATCTCCATACTTTTCTCCAGACAGGTTGAAACAATTTATAGTACCACCAATAAACTGTGTAGGGGGGTTCCTTTTGCTCCATACCTCATGCAACACCTGTTGTTTGCAGTCTTTTTGATGGTGTGACAGGATATCTCATTGTAGTTTGTATTTGCATTTCTCCAATGACTGATGTAGAACGTTTTCAGGTATCTGTAAGCCTACTGTGTGTTTTCATTAGATCAGTCTCTATTCAGTTCTTTTGCCTGTTTTTTTGAGTGGGTCATTTGATTTTTATTTGTTGAGATGTATGAGCTTTTTGCATATTTTGGAGATTTAGTTCTTGTAGTTCCCATGTTGTGTGACTATCTTCTCCAGTTCTGTGGGTTGTCTTTTTGTTTCCGTGGTGGTTTATTTTGCTGTACAGAGGCTTCTCATTTTGATATACGTAGTCCCAATTTTTTAGTTTTGCCTTGATTGTTTTTGTTATCACTATTTCCCCCCGCCAAAGATTTCTTTGAGACTGAGGTCATGGAGTGCTTTCCCCACACTTTCTCTAAGAATTTTGAGTCTTATATCCAGGTCTTTAATCTACTTTAGGTTGACTTTTGTGTTTGGCAAAAATGAGTAGTCTAATTTCCTTTCTCCTCCTCCTCCTCCTCCCCCTCCCTTCTTCTTCTTTTTCCTTCTTTTTTTTTTGCAGATGCCCTTCCAGTTTTCCCAACATTTGCTGAATAGCCTTTTTTTTCTTCAGTGTATGCTCTGGGCACCTTTGTTATAGACTAACTGTCCATATATGTGAGGCTTTATTCCTGGGCTCTCAATTTGATTCCACTGCTCAGTGTGTCTGTTTTTGTTCTAGAACCACACAGTTTTGATGACACTCTGTAGTATTGTTTGAAGTCAGGAAGTGTGTGGTCTTTTTAACTCTTTGGATAGCTTTGGCAATTAAAGGCCTTTTGTGATCCCATACACCTTCAGTATCTTTTGCTCCATTTACTTGAAAAATATCCCAGGGATTCTAATGGTAATTGCATTGAACTTGTATATTGTTTTGGGTGTAATGGCCATTTTTACTATGCTGAAATCTTCTAATCCATGAATGTGGAATTTTTTCATCTCTTTGTGTCTTCTGTTCCTTTTGTTAAGGTCAAGCACCTTTCATTGGAGAGTTCTTTTACTCTCTTTTGCTAAATTTATTCCCAGAGTTTTCATCTTTCTTGGTGCTATTTTGTATGGAATTTCTTAATTTCTTTCTCATCCACTTCATTGTTTGCACAGGAATGTTACTGTTTTTTGTGTGCTGATTTTATATCCTGTCACTTTGTTGTATTCATTTACTCTTTCTAGTAGTGTTCTGCTGATACTTTTGGGGTTTGCTAGACATTAGTATCATGCCACCTGCAAATAATGATACTCTTGCTTCTTGTTTTCCAGTTTGGATTCCTTTAATGTCCTTTTCTTGCCTGATTGCTCTGACCAAGACTTCCAGAAGTATGTTGAATAGTAGTGGTGACAGCAGGAGCCCTTCTCTGGTTCTCAGGGGCAAGGGTCTCACCATTGATTTTTCACCATTGATTATGATGTTTGCTGTGGGTTTGTCACATATTGCTGTTGTTATGTTGAGTATACGCCTTCTATTTTTATTTTGGTGAAAGCTTTTATCATGTATAACTTTTTGCTTGTCATTAAGACCTTATTTCTCCATCATATTTAAATAATAATTTGTCAGGTTAGAATATTCTTGCCTGATAGCTTTTGTCCTTTAGTATTTTGAATGCATTATTTCACTTTCTCCTAGCCTATAGTATTTCTGTTGCAAAATCTGAGGTTAGCATGTGTGTGCTTCGTAGCTTATGTTTTCCTATTCTCTAGCAGTTTTGAGTAGTTTTTCTTTGTCCTTGACCTTTGCTAGATTTACTATGATATATCTGGGATAAGGTCTATTTATATTTCAAAATTTTGGTGTTCTATCTTTTTCTTGAACATTCAGGTGTTACTTTTTGTAAAGGAATTGGGATATTCTATGTTATTATTTCTTTAAATAGATTTTCTACTCCTTTCTCCCTCACCTCACCTTCTGGGACACCTATTCTTATGTTTGTTCTTCTCAGTATCTGACATTTCTCATACGATTTCTTCATTTTATCTCAAACCTGTTTCTCCTCTTCTGTGATGGTCACCACTGTTATCTTGTCTTCAATATCGAATATTCATTCCTCTGCATGATTGAGTCTGTTTATGGAGCCTTCCATATTTATCTGTAACTCCTTGACTGCATTATTCATCTCTATCATTTATGCTAGGATTTTCTTTATGACCTCAGTCATCTTGGTGAAGTAATCCATTTGATCAATCACATGTTTTCTGAGGTCTTCCAATTGACTTTGGGTAGTTGTGTGAGACCCTTGCATCTCATTCAACTATTTCATAACTATCCTTTTGAATCCTTTATCTGTTAAATTATCGTCATCCATCTCAATGGAGTTCCTCTCTGCTGACCTGACAATTTCCTCTTTTTTAACCATTGAATATTTCTGTGTTACTTTAATTTTGACATGGTTTGTTTCTGTCTTCAATTTGGCAATGTGTTTTTTTCTTTTTTTAACATTATACTACTATCTGTGTGATGCTGTAGCAGGTACCAGGCCCTTAATTTCAGTTGCAAAGGGACTGCTTCTGCTCGCTAGGCTGCCTTCTTCTGGTGGGTCACTGAAGCCATTTAAGGAGGTACATGAAGTCTTTAGTTCTCTAGCACAAGGCGTTTCATATGCAACGCAAGTAGATTCCCAGAATGCAGCTCTCTGGTGGCCCAGTGGCATTTTTTAGGATTTTTGAGTCTGGGTCTGAGTTGAGACACTGAGAGTGACCTAAATGCCTGAGGTCAAGTGTGTGTTTGCTCCTGATTTTACCTAAGCAGGATGTCGATGATGGCAAACCAGTCCACAGACATAGTGATCTGGAGTCTGGGAGAGTAAAGGCCTTGGGTCACTGATCCTGGTGAGTGCAGTGAAGCTGGATGGACACAGATCAAGACCTCTCCCACATGTGTCTGGTGAGCCAGAGTCCTGGGGAGTGGAGGTCTGAGGATTCTCACCAGCAAACTCAGTGAAGCTGGATGGGAATAGCTCAGAGTCTCTTCTGGACAGGCCCAGTCATCTGAGTCCCAGTAGCAGAGACCTGAGGGCACTGGAGCCCGGTGGGTACAGCAAGTGGGTCAGGCAAGCTGGATGGATCTCTTTTGTATATTTCTATCAAGAACTCACCGTGGTCCTTGTATCCAGCAGCACAGTGAAGGTCTACTATTTATCTGTTCCATGTTTTGCTTCATGAAGTATCTTTTGTGAGGTGTCTCAGCAGAAACACAGGCTTTCATTAAAGTCAAGGGAGTAATCCCTAGAGAAGAAATAGGTACCATCAACATATGTGCATAATTCAGGACCATTTAAATACATGAAACAAATACTGTCAGGACTAAAGGCAGACATTGATAGTAACACAATAATAGTAGGGGACTTCAACTTCTACTTACACTAACAGATACATTAAGCAGGTAGAAAATTAACAAAGAACTAGGACCTTAATTGATACAACAGATCACATGGACCTAACAGACATATACAGGTTGTTCTACTCCCCAGCAAAAAGGTATATACATTTTTCTCAAGTGTACATGGAACATTCCCAAGGATAGACTGTATCCTAGGACAGAAAATGTCTCAGCAATTTATCAAGACTGAAGTCACAGCATCTCCTCAGACCACAAGGGAGTGAAATTAGAAATGAACCAAAAGAACAAAATCAGAAGAACCACAAAGATGTGGAGACTGAAGGGCATGCTTCTGATCAACCCCTTGATCATTACTGAAATTAAGAATTTTCTGGAAATAAATGAAAAATCAGGGGCGAGCTTCCTGAACATACGGGATGCAGCAAAAGCAGTTCCAACAGAGGGTGTATAGCCATACAAGAGCACATCAAACCAAGAGAGCCCAAATTAAAACTCTAATGCACTCCTGAGGGAACTAGAGAAGGAAGAATAGTTTAAAAAATAAGCAGAATGAAGGAAATTATAAAAATCAAAGCAGAAATAAATGATACTGAAAGCAAAAAAGATGATCCAAAGAATCAAAGACTCCAAGAGTTGATACTTAGAATAAATGAACAAAATTAACACACCCCTAACTAGACTCACTAATAAAAAGAGAGAGAAAACACTAATAACAAAAATCAGTAAAGAGGTGAGTTTTCAACTAACATTACAGAAATATAAAGACTAACAAGAGGTTATTATGAATACATACATGCTAACAAATACATTAATCATGAAGAAAGCGGCAGACTTCTAGGATCCCACAACATCCCACAACTGAACCAGGTGGACAGGACAACAAAAACAAAACAATTACAGCCACTAAAATTGAAGAAGCAATTTTTAAAAATCTCTTTAAAAACAAAATCCCAGGTCCAGATAGCTTCGCTAGTGAATCGTATCAAACATTCAAAGGAATCAAATAGATATAAACCCCAACAAAAACTCTCAGGACACAAGATGATAATGGCTTGGGGTGTCAGTAGGGAGGAGGCTGCATAGAGGGAAAGCTGGTGGTAAAGGACACTGGAACTCTGATGGAGGATGTGGTATGAGATACAGATTGAGATACAATGTCAATATTAAAAAATTAATGTAGTCTATGAACAAAATATTTAATAAATACCCCTAACCTTTTAAAAAAGAAAATCTATAGGCTATAAATATAATACTTTAGAATAATTATGTATTATTTCTTTATATAAAGGAGGATAGAGGGTGATGTTATTATGACACAATAAATTTTCAAAATCCATTGCAAATCTATAATTTATTCAGAGAAGTAAATACCACTTTGTGGAAAACTCTTTCCAGGGAACTTTTCACTTTACTGTTTGTTAAAGAATAAACAATGAGTTGAGTATGAGTGAGATGTTATTATTTAACATTTGCACTATAAAGTCAAGCAAGGCATTGGGTATGCAGTGTAGATAGATGATTACTATTTCAAGGAATCAGAGGATTAAGGTGACATAGCACTGCAGGTGGAGAAAGCTTCTTCCTGCCCTCTGCTGATCAGATTCTCAAAATTACAATCCCTGTGCTGGTGTAGGAGACAAAAACAGTGCGCTAGTGCATTAAAACAAGAAAGTCAACAATGGTGGGACATATTCTCTGCACCAGGGAGCTGTCTTCATAAGCCAGGGGTAAGACTGCAGGAATGTCACAGAAGTAGTTCACTTGACTGGGTTCACAAAAGATCAAGTGAAATGAAAAACAGGTCAAAATGCTGGCATGAAGACATCCACAGCTCAGCACTGACGTCTGATCTGAGACATTCTCTGGTCTATGATGAGGCTATACCTCAGAGTGTGATAGATGGCTACAAAGACAGCCTTTGGTGGAACCCAGGAAATGATAGAAGAGCTGAATAGAACACTGCTTATAAGAAATAACCTGGGTCTCGCTAGAGAGATAGACTAGCATCTTGCCACATGTGCTAGATGGGAACAACATGTCAAAAATAGATAGCAGATCCCAAAAGAAATACATGGAGGTGTGGAGGGCAGAGGAAGAGTCAATTTCTCTTAGGATGCTGTTTCCAAGCAGATAAAATGATAAATTAACGAGATGACACAGAGCAGAGTTCTAGCTTATATATTCCCAGGAGAAAAAACATTTCATTTTATATGATTCCTCATGTTCCTGGAGGGGTGATCTGGGTAGAAAAAAAGACATGAAATTATGAATGTGGAATATGTTTGCTGTCAGACACAATGCCAATGCATTTATCATCACCAATCCTTGTGCCCAGATAAATGTGATGAAATGAAAAATTAAGAGTTCATCCAAAGACATTTATGTGCTAGTAAGGAAATCTGTGCCTTCGTAAAGATATATTATATTCTATACAATAGAGATATAAATAAGAGATAACATAACCATGTAAAATTATAGAGGAGTCAGGAGAATAAAGATATGTTGATTGAACAGATGAACAATTTAGTTAAAGCCCACAACCAGTTAGACAACTGAATGCTGTAAAGTAGACCAACGTGGAAGCCACATTCCCTTGCTTCCTTTTTGAGCATGTCTGCAGTGACTCAAAGATGTGACTAAATACCTTATTCATCCCATCATAGGTCAGAATAGTTGCCCATGTATTTGATGAGAACAATAAATTGTGATACTATCCAATAAGCACTGTGATTTAGTTGTATAAATATCATTGAGTATATTCCTTAGTAGCAACATGGTCTACATGGCATTGATTAGTTTACTGAAGAGAACCTAGAAGTGATATATTTGGTTATTGTGTTTTAAATTGCTTAAAGCTTAGCATATAGTTGTATTTTGTGGATGGTAGACTTTAGCGAACTTAAAGCACATATAAAGGTGTAAATATGTGATATCTTATGTTTGCCTACAATTGAAATACTTGATTCAATGAAATGTAAACTTTATTAAACTGTGTATTATGCTTTATCAATATTGAATTTGTATTTTATTCTACTAGGACAACGTGTCAGACTTACCATCTCAAAACAGATTTTGAAGTGTCAATATAAGATTATTAACTACAGGTACAGTGTTATATATGAGATATTTAGAATTAGTTATATTTAAACTCTATACCCTTTGTTTAACAAACTCCCCATTTCTACCTCCAACACACTCATGATAACCACCATGATGCACTCTGCATCTATGAGGTTGAGAATTGTTTTATTTAAAAAAAAATGCAAGTGAATCAACAAAACTGTTAGTGG
>RJWH01011251.1:0-13053 GCA_004363575.1 Solenodon paradoxus | reverse complement strand
CGCCGCACCCACCCACCGAGGCGCTGGGAGGCCCAGGACTCACCCTTCCTCGCCCTGCTCTCCCTGCTCCATGGCTCTTCCCTGGGTCTCTGCCAGCTTCACCCCTTTCACCTAATCTTCCCCAGACTCGGGCGGCCTTCATGCCCATCCTCACTTCTCCCTCCAGGTCCAGCCCAACCCTCACCCCCAGGCCTCAGCATCCCTGGGCGCCCAGATCCTCTCTCTAGTTCTGAACTGGATTCTTCCCTGCCCCTCCCCCTGCCACACCCCACATGTTTCACATGGACTTGACTTCACAAGAAGCCTGCCACCCCTTTGTCACGCGACTGTGTGTGGAAACCCAGTTTGCCCCACAGCTGTGTCTCCCCACAGCCAGGACCCCAACTCACACACTCTCAATGATGGACCCCAGGAGCACCCGTTCCTTGACAAAGCCCATTCCCTACTTCCCAGTCCCCCTCTTCTTTCTTCACTCTGCCCCCACAGAACATGGTTCTCAGGGCTCCCCCAGTCTCCTCTCCTTCTTTATACTCCTCGCTCTTCCCCGACCCCCTATGCCACATAAGCACCCTTGTCAGGCTGGTCACACGGTCCCCATGGCGCTGTCTGGTCATTGAGAGGCAGCCCCAACAAGGCAGCCCTCGCCCAGTGTGCACTATGTCACCTCAGTACTGTGTTCCCCTCCTGAACCTCCACCTCCACCCTTGACATCAGTCGCTGCTCCATCCTCCTCCTGCTCCAGACAGGGAGACCGAGGCTCGCAGCTTGAATGCCACCCAGCGCCACCCACGTGTACTGCTTCCCTCTGAAACCTTGGCTGCTTGGCCCACCTTGACTTCATCCTCTCGTCGTCTTGACCCATTTTCCACCCAGCTGAAGGATGAGCTCGTTCCCAGATTTCCTCTGTAACTCAGTGGGTGTCGGAACGCGAACGCAAATAGGGGATGCCTGGCCTACAGAAATTATTTAGAAAATCAGGATTGACCAAATCAGTTTGCATTTTATAATCACTTGGGCTGCTGGCGAGTCTAAACAATGTTAGTTATGAATCCATTTGCATTGGATTTGTGTATGGTGTTCGGCAGTGTCTAGTTTCACTCATTTTTGCATGTGGCTATCCTGTTTTCTCAACACTGCCATTGGTGCGCTTGCATCCTTTGTCATAAATTAGTTGTTTGTATGTGTGTGGGCTTATTCTGATGCCCCGCTTTGACCAGCTGGAGGTTTTCCAGCAGAGAAAGTAGTGACTTACAGTGATTTCAGTGAGCTAGGCTTGGACTTATAGTTCCTGCACTCCTCCGTATTTCCTGAAAAGGCCTTTATTTGAGAGAGAAAGACGTGGACTTCTTCCATGCCTCTTCTCTCTTGCTTTACCTATTTCTGTTTTAGTTACATTTCTATAAGATTTTATCAAAAAGTTAACTATTTCAATTAATTGGATATTGCCGTGCTTGAATACTGGGATCAGGCGTGAGGAAGGGGGCGCCGCAGGAGAAGGAGAAAATCAAGAGAGAGCTAGAGGATAGAAAAGGTGGGGTCAGGAGGCCAACAGCCTCTCTCGGACTGAAGGCCCTGACCATCCTGGTATCCCCCTATTTATTGAATTCATACACAGCATTGCTTCAAGCAGCTTACACAAGTGAGTTTAGCGTTACATTGGATATGCTTATACAGCCTTTGCTCTCTAACTTCATAAATACATCTGTCTTGCTTTGGGGAATGAACAGTCACAGACACACTGCCCCAGTGTTTTCACACAGTGACCCAGGCCCGGTGCTCAGGGCCTGGTGTCCTTGACGTTCTGCCAGTTCCCACATTGTTCTTGTTCTACTCTCTGCCCCCAACAGATATTCACGTTCATTGTTTTAAAATATAGGAAAGTACTAAAGAGAAATGTTTTGAACTCAAGTGTACAAACACACCACGCTAAAGGAATAAGCAGCAAATATCACTCAGCAGTTTGTGATTAACTTATTAATTTTTTCACATACAGATATTTTGGCTTTATAGCCAAATCTAAATGCGTTATCATTTGTGATTTTTCTCTTTTACTTCTAAGACCCAAATCTCATATCCCACTAGAGAATGAAAGTAATCAATTTCTTCTAATTCTTATATGACTTCTTTTCACAGTAAAATTATTTAACGTAGTGAGAACTGATTTTGATATGTGGTATAAGGCAAACACTGGATTGATATTTATACCAAGAGACTAGTCAGTTGGCCCAACCCCACTGATTGAATATTCTCTTCTCCATTGATTCATTGGCCTGGTTTTTAAGTTCTTTTGTAGCATAAAATTCACTTCTGGCCTGTTTGTTCTGTTTCAGTGTTCTATCGTGTCAGTATCAGCACCACTCTGGTTCATTACTGTAACGTGAACATGTTTCAGTGGCTGATGAGACTATTTCCACCTCCACCATCTTATTTCCTCAAAAACCGTTAGTGTTGCCTTCCCGTTCTTTCGCATAAATGTTAGAAAACTTTGCCAAGTTCCGAAAAAAAGCACTCATGAGGATTTTTAAAATCAGAATTGCATTAAGCCTCTAAGCAACAGAAACGAAAATCAGTGTGCTACACAACCCTGCCCCAGGACAGGTCCTATTGTGTGTCCCTCAGTAATCCATGGTGGTGAAATAACACGCAAATTTCTCATAAGACTTTCCCCTGTATACTCTTTGTTTTTAGGGTTAATGTGCAATCTTGGTTTTGAATATTTTAAGGAATTTTCTTTGTAACACAATGCATTGATAGTGACTTTCAGGCACATGCCCTCCTGAAATCTGCTAAAATGACAGGGATGTTTTTTAGACAAAGATCCAAAAGGACAAAAAAAATTAGGTGAACAAAAATTAAAACTGGGAAATTGGAAGCAGATAGACCGATGTAACTGATTAAACGAAACAGAGTAACTGACCCCAGAAGGAAGGCAATTTATCCTGAAAAAACTGTAAAAAGCTGAGGAATGGCCTCCAAGCCCTGCCCCCACCCCCACCATGAAAATGGGCGTGGAGAGGGTGTGAAAACTAAAGGACTAGTTAAAAATCTATTTCAGAGGCAGGGAACCTCCACCCCCACACCCACTCCAGCAGAAACCTGGAGATCTGTTTTCCAGAAAGGATTTAACAGAGAAATTTGTGGGGGCAATCCAGGCACAGCTGAGGCAAGGGTCCCCTCATTTAACTGAACATCTGTTGCACTGAGACCCTACACGCCTCACTACTTAGATGCCTCTCAGGACTCAGACACCTGATAGGAGTCCTCCCCACCAAAGGCAGAAGATGAGGATATTCTCCAAGAAATCCACCCCACAGGCCTGAAGATCCAGAAGCCCTAACAGATTGCTCTCCAGTCCACTCACGGACAAGTACTCTTCCATTTCCACACACCCATCTTCCCATCAGTGTGGCTCTCTGCAAGCTGGGAGCCCAGGGACAAGGAGACTGGGGTCTCTGCCTCCCAGGGCAGCCCCGCTCAACTCAGCTGTACTTGGGATGCCCAGGGTTAGACGTGCCGTTTTCTTAGTTTTGCTAAAGTTCATATCTTATTCTTTTCTATTGTTTTTTTTTTTGGTTTCCTTTTTGTTTCACCAACCCTGGGTTTAAACCCCAGACCTTGGGCTTTCCGTAGCCTGCACCTAGCCACCAAGCCACAGGGGAGCTAAACATGCTATTTTAAAACATGACTACACATTAAGAACGTGTCTCCTCCTGTGACACCCAAGAACAAAAGAAGCAGAGGAGGGGACAAAAAACCTGGAAGAAGCCAAATCAGTGGAGGGATTCAAATAACCATCATTCTCAGAGCAGTAAGCAGTCGAAAACAGCAACGACAAGGGGTGTTTTGCAAATAAGATTTCCAGATACTAAGACTTCTTGAAATTGAAGATATAATAGCCAAAATGGAAAACTCAAAAATAAAAATAGAGAATGTTTATGGAAACCTCTCAGCAGGTGGAACAAAAGGTCAAGACGTAGAAACTGTCGGGGGCGGTTGAAGAGACGCCCCCACCGACAGGCCAGCGTCCCAGTTAGAACCTTGAATAGTGCCTTCTCTGGCAACAGGTGTGATTTAGCTCACGATTTTGAGAAGAGGTTACCTGGAGATTCTGGGTGGGCACCTGGCAAACGCAGGTGTCCTTTCAAGAGAAAGACAGAAGAGAAGACTGTGACCTTGAGGCCAGACAGGAGTGATGCAGCCACTAGGAGCTGGAGGAACAAGGCGGCCCCTGGGTCTCCAGGGGAAGTGCAGCCTTGTCACATGAAGTCTGGCTTCAGCTTCCAGAACTGAGAGAGCAAGTTCCTGTTGTTGGAGGCGACCTAGTGGGAGGTCATTCATTACGTTTGTTCTCTCAGGAGAGCAGTTTGGAAACTAGGAGGAAAGATAAACATTAAGGATGGATCCAGGAGGTCCAGCCTCTGAATAATGGGAGCTCCACAGAGAAGACAGAAGGTTGTGTGAAGAAAATACCAGTGTGATAGCTCTGAATCTTCCCGAACAAGAGTCCAGCAAAATGGGTACAAAAAAAAAAAAGCCTCAGGTCATCACAACATAAAATGTCAAAATGCCACGAAGATTCAACAGATTTCCAAGGAGGAAAGAAACGGGCCACATGTGGAGAGTCGGAGTCAGAATGGCTTGCGGGCCTCAGTTGCAATGCAGGAAGCTGGAAGGCAAGGGCTGAATGCTGACTTTCCAGGGCAAAATCACTGCATTTGTTCATTTAACAAATAATCATTGTCTACTAGTTGCTAATCTGTTGCTGGGGAAAGAGCAGTTAACAAGACAAAAATGCTTCAACATGGAACTTACCTTTGAGTGTGTAAAGAAGATCCCCCCAAAAGCAAACAAATTAATTCTGTGTCAGATGGTGAAAAGAGGAGGAAAATGAAGCAGAATTATTGGGACAGAGGTTGATAGGGGTGTCACTTGGTTCAGATGGAACAGACACAGGACAGCCTCTAGGACACTGGTCAGAGTCCTGGCAGGAAGCAACCACTCAAACAGGGTAACAGAGTTTTGAGTGGGGCACAGGGTGGGGACACCAGTCAGGGATGGTGGGACACCTGGGACCAGTCACAGGCCTAAGGAGCAGGGCAGAGTAGGTACGGGAACCCACATAGCTGGTGGCTAGGCTAAGGGATGCCCACATGCTGGTAAGACATTCTCTCTGGGTGTGTCTGAGACCGTGTTTCTAGAAGATTCTCAGGGTCATCATCCAATCCCTCGAGGGCTCCAATAGAACAAAACCGTGAAGGAAGACACATTTGATCTTCACTGGAGCTTCTCCTGTGGAGAAGACAGATAGCGGAGCCTCCAGGGTCTCAGGTCTTTGAATTGGACTGGACCTTGCACCATCGGTCCCCCTGGTTCTTGGCCTCCTGGTTTGGACTGGACTCCACCACCCTCTCCTGGTCTCCTACTGGTAGAGGGTTGATCACTGGACTTAACCAGTGTCGATAATCATGTGAGCACCTCTGGGGTAATAAACTCTACCTCCTCGTGGTTCTGTTTCTCTGAAGAACCCTGGATAATACAGTGCCCACCAGGGAAGGGCCATGGGCTATGCCCTGACCTGCCCCCCCTCTGCCTACGTCTCCTGCTGGTGACCCCTGCTGACCACTGACCACTGAATGGGAGCCAGCCCATGCATTGGTCCACCAAGACCAGCCTCCAAAGGTGCAGGGCCGGTGGAGAAGAGCACACTGGTTGGTACAGAGTAGCCAGCAGAAACATGCAGCCTTGGCACAGATCTGTGGGAAAGAAGGGAGAAATCTGGACAAGAATGCTCCAGACAAGAGGGAACAGCAAGGACAAAGGACAAGTGGGACTAAAGCATAGTGAAGAGGCAGAGGGTGGTAGGAGGTGAGGGCAGAGCAGCAGTGAGGGTGGGTCCTATGTGACTTTAAAAGTCAAGGAAAGGACTCTCTCACTTTATATATGTATGTAATGGGAGTTAGGGATAGTTTACTGCAGAGAGATTTACATTCTAAATGTGCCCTCCAGCTGCTGCCTGGAGAATAAGATAGATGTATATAATCACAGTAGGGAGAGAAGCGAGAGTTTTATAACAGGTGGGTAAGGGTAGACTAGGGAGGCTATAATAGGAATTAACCTAACCCATGGCCAAACTCAGGTTGAATCTTTTAAGCAGTTTCTAGACAAGCAAAGTCACCTGGGGAACCTTTCTTTTACTGTCACGTTAGTGACTGATGCCTGATTGGAGTATCCAGGGCTACAATTATCCTTTGTTCTTTTCTCCTGTTTTAAGAATACCTGGGAAAAATGCTGAGATCACAGGTTACTCAATATCTTTTCCTCCATTGGTGATCAGTAAATTAAGAACTTGCAACCATATAGAGGCAGAGCTGGCAGGTCTTTCGACCCCACCCCGCACAAAGGACACTCACGTCACAGAGTTGAATTGATTAGTCAGGTATTGGTGATGCCAGGGGTGGTAAAGATTTTCTGACCAGAGCAGCAGATTCCCAGAAGTCAGAGTCCCCACATTGTTCCTTTGAAGGTTATACAACATGGATATGTGGCAGGGGTAGGAGGATGACAGACGCAACTAACAGTGTTAATTAACTGGTGGTCATACACAGTTTTAGGGGAAAGGGAAAAAATGAGGCAATCAAAATAGAGGCATTTCAATCATCACAATGTGGGGGTTAATGATTTCAGTGAGAGGAGAAGGGGAACCTAACAAGCAGGTTCCCTCACAATGGGGAATTTAATGAATCTAAAGTCAGTGGTTTTACAGAAGAGATTCCAGTTAAAATATGGAGACAAAGAGGAAGGCACTCCCCTGTCCCTGGCTCCCATTCTGCCTGTGTCCGTTTGACTAGGGTGACAGCAATGGTGAGGTGAGAAGCAGCCAGAGTAGTTTTAGCTGGAAGATAGAGCAGACAGGACTTGTAGATGATTGGATAGTGGGGAGAGGGTCAAGTGTGACTCTAAGGTCTTGGAGCCATCTTGAGCATCCTGAAGGATGGAGTTGCTATTTACTGAGAGCGGGAAATGAGGGCAGAACAGGTTGGAGAGAAAATCAGGGGTCCTGTTTTGAAGGACATCTTAAATTTGAGATGTTACCAGACAAACAAATGAAGTTGTGAATAGTCAGTGGATCGGTGAGTCTCGAGTGGAGGGAAAAGTTGGCAGGATATGTACATTTGGTCATTTGGCACATGGTGGCACATAGGACTGGGTGAGAATATCGGGGAAGTGAGTTACATAGTATGAATGTCCTAAGGCTGAACCAAGAGGCAATAGTGTCCCAGAAGATGAGTAGAGAACCCATTTCCTGAAAGGGAGAATATCAAGTGCTTTTTGAAAAATGGAGTGAGATAGAGAAAATGGGGGTGTACGAGATCCAAACCCTCAATTTCAGTAAAGGAAGTGAACAGACACTACCGAAAGCGATAAAATCACACAACGGCAGTATACTCATGTGATTTAGAAATAGGAGGTTAATGCCAAAAGAACAATCTAAAGTGCTGAACATAGTTGCCTCAGGGGGGTGGGAAGAGAGGCGACTTAGGCAGGGGGTTGCTGTTTTTAATAAGTCGAATAGAATTTGTCAGCTTTTTATGTGCCTGTTTAACTAATCAAAAAAAAATGTTAAAATTTAAAAATAATAAAGGTACTGGTAATACTTGCACATAATAAAATGATGTTCAAACAATATAGAAAAGGGTCAAATGCGAGATACATTCCTCCTTCTCTATTTTATCTCCCTAGTCACTACCCCTTTCTGTAGAATCCTCTCTCCTAAATGGATTCAAATACAGCTGCAAACATAGACACAGCTCTAAGGATACAGATTCAGTGCACATTGCATCAGACTATGTACCACAAGCATCTTTCCAATTCAGTATGTATCTCTATGTCTTTTTTAGAAATGGTATCATGGCATCTTATAGCAATGTGTCAGAATTTAGTTAATCATTTTCCCATTTAAAGATATTTAGGTACCTGTCACCACATAACAATGTTGCAAAAAGCAACCTTAAATACCTGAGCCAGCATTTCCATAGGATAAATTTCTAGCACTGAAATCATTGGATGAAAAGGCATCATGGGTTCTTCACATTTCCCCAGGAAGTCCCAGATACATTCTCAAAGGTTGTACCAATTTAGATGCTCATTTTACTTCTACTGGGTATTTTCCTTCACTCAGACCAGTTAAAAACACTAGTTTTTGTGTTATCCAAAAATCTACTCAAATTTTTCAATTTGTTTCAATAGTTTTCATTTTTTATTTTTAATATATATTTAATGTAATTCAATTCCATTTGAAATTAAAATGTTAATAATTTAAAAATTAATACTAATTTATCATTTTTAACAGCGATAAACTTGGTGAACTTCTCCCACTGATGGTCAGCTTCAAAATGTATTCGTCATCAAAGTTTTTGAGACTAGAGGACAGTTGCCAAATATCAGGATCCATCCCATAGGATCCCCGATAGGATCTTTCCTGTGGGCCAGGAGAAAGATGCTCTTCTCCTTGTGAGGCATAAATGGTCAGGATCCCCACCATCACAAAATATGTGACACGCACAGCCAAAACAGGTTTGGATTTTGGAAAAGGGTGCATATAATCCCAAATCAAAGACCTGTGAGTTTTTAAATATGTATTACTCTAATTTTAATGTCCTAAATAGCATTTTGTTATATTTCTTTGACTAATTTTAGAACTATTTCAATCAGGAGGTAGTATTTATACTTCCATTATTAATTTCTAATTAGAGTGGACAGAAGATTTGGTCTACACGTATAACCTGAAGATTTTATTGGAATTGCATTTTTCTGTGACTTAGTGTCATGTCAGTTTTATATGGTATGCTAAACATCTACAAAGTCACAATCTGTAGGACCTAAGTTCAATAAACTAATTTAATACATATTAATTTATATTGTTAAAACTATTTCCAATACACATTAGGTGATTTACAGATGCTTTCTCACTTGTTAAGACAATTCTGTAAAAGAATAAAGACAACTTGATGCTAATTATTGGAGGGGATTACAGCAGTCAAACTGAGAAAGACAGAAAATCAAATGGTGGTTCCAGGAGCAGGAAGAGAGAACAGGAGTTTCTGTTTAAGGAGCACAGAATTTATTTTGGAAAGATGAAAAAGTTACAAGTGGAACGGTGGTGGTTGTTCAACATTGTCAGTGTACTGAATTCCACTGAATTGTACACTTAAATAATTAAAGTGGTAAATTTCATGTGACAATTTAAAAAATTAATTATATGATTCATTTGTCCCTATCCATAGGTGATGACATGAGGGTCTAGGTCACCCCAGTGGTCAGAGGGAGAGTCAGGATTTAAATCAAGTGAAGTAGATTCTAAAGCCTTCATGCTGTGTGAGAACTTCAGAGTTGCACCCACCCCCAGAGCTCCCCAAACTGGGGAACCAGATACTTCCACTCCCCCTACTTATGTCTCATGTCTTCTCAGGAAAGACGACCACCCCCAGGGCCCCTGCCACCACCACGGCTGCCACCACCACGGCTGCCACCACCACGGCTGCCACCACCACGGCTGCCACCACTACTGGCGCCAACGTCTCCGAGGGTAATAATTCAGGGTCTGGGCCCCTGAGTCCTGGAGCTGTGGTCGGAGTGGCACTGGCCATTGCTGTGCTCATAATTGTGATTTTGGGACTGCTTGTCTGCCTCAGGTGCAAGAGAAGCAAAGGTAAGTGGTCCAGGAACTCCCCCTGACCCCATCTTTTCCCCAAAATTCTTACCTGTGTTATCACACCCACTTCCATCAGAATGACCACAGGTGCCTGATAAAAACGCATGTCCGGCTGAAGTTGAGGTCTGATCAGGGAATCTGCATCTCAACATCTCAGGTGATATTTGTGAGTGACCAAGTTTGAGAAACGCTGCTCCAGACCAACCCTCTTCACAAATCTCATCATTTCCACTTCCTGTCTCTTGACTTCATTATTTCCCCTCGATCTTCACCTTTTGGTTCTTGGGCTAGAGGGCCCGCCCTGGGAGAGTAACAGGACCTTGGCGGGCGGCAGCAAGCCCTGGTTGAGTGGCTGCTCTCCAGGCCTGGCACGTATGGGATACAAAACTAAATGAAGCTGAGGCCTTGCTTTTAAGAAACTCAGTCAGAGTGGGAGGAGAGGGCAGAGTGTGTTTCCTCAAGGGCTAATTGCCTGTAAAAGGAGCTACGGTAAGTTGGGAGGCAAAAAGGGGTAACCGAGGAAGACTTCCCGTGGAAGTGACACCTGCGAAGTCTCAAAGAAAAAAAAAAGAAACCAGCCAGGCAAGTGGGGAGGGTGGTATGGAGGTCCCTGACTTCCAGTGGGAGAAACCTCTCCGGGAAGGAAGTAGCACAGTGCTGTGGGAGAGGCAGGAGCTGGGAGAAGAGGACTTGTGGCTCACATCCACTCTGACCCTAGAGGCAAAGTGAAGCGGCGCATGGCACCCTCAGCTCGCCTGCAGCGGCACCCATCCTGGTGCGGGGCGGATGGGCCAGCCCAGTGCAGTGGCAGTGAGGGTGGGCCGAGAACCTGGAAAAGTTGAACAGGGGAAACCAGGGATTGTGATTGGGTTAATGTAGGGGTGATGGAGCGGGAATAAGGCCCATGTTTTCAAGTTGGGTGAATGAGGCCGTGGTGAAGCCGCTGGACAAATTAGGGAACAGGGACAGTGAAGAGCACGCTTGGGAGAGAACGATAATTCTTTGTTTGGGGATAAGTTATGTTGGAGATATTGTGTGGTATCTAAGTGGAGATGTCCCTCAGAAATCTAAATGCATGAAGCTACAGCTCAGACAGAGGACCGGCTAGAGTCATTATTTACAACCAAAATTGTTTACACTCTAAAACTGATTTGAAATTAAAAAGAAAATACGTAACGAAAGGTGAACCCTGTTAGATCTTAACATACAGAGGTAAAGAGTATAAAATCTGACTGTCTGCTGTCAATCCTGGCTTCACCCCCTCACTGAGTGACGCAATAGTGTTATGACTGCCTCAGTTTACTAGTCAGTAAAGGGGGAATAACAATACTACTTACCCAGGGAGTGCAATGAGGATTAACTAGATCCCAGCACAGAGTTAACACTATAGAACTTAAGACGTATCAAGCTATAATCATTAAAATGAGGCAATGCTGGCATATAATAAAGAAACAGCAGATAAGCCAATGGGAAAAGAAAGGGGGAAACCCGTCTATAAGGGAATTTAGTATATTAAAAGGTAGCATTTTGAATATATGGGGAAAAATGAGTAATTCCATATATGGTGCTGGACAATTAAAGAGAAAACTATGCTATCTCCTTTATTCGTAATTTGAACCAAAATTAAATCCACAGAGATCAGAGATTTAAATAAGGAAAAAAAATAACCCTACAAGCAGAATAAGTGTATGAGACTAAGACCACGGAGTGGAGATGAGCTTCCTAAGAATGACAAAATGTTCAAAAAATATTAATAAAAATTCCGATGAAATTAAACTACATGCAAATTGTTTTTAAAATTCTGCATAAAAAAACACCTGGTTGTCACCTAAGAGTGAGGCTGAGGCAGGAGATGAAAAGAAACGGTAACATAGTCCATGAGGAAACAGGAGAAGGCACTTGGAAGACTCAACTCAGAGGAGAAGTCAGTTTGTAGAAGCATCGTTGGACATGATCGTATTTCCCAGCAACATTCAGCCGTGCGCGTTGGAGGTGTTAGGTGCTACAATCAGCTGCTAGCACCAGAGGTCAGAGGTAACGGTGGCTTAAACAAGACAAAGTTTCTCTCTCCTCGCCCCCATATAAAAGCATCTGGAGGCAGACAGCAGAGATCACTGTCATTAGATCTTCACAGTCTCACCTTTCCGCTCAGTGTCCTAAGTACTAACTTCTATCCTGAAGATTACCTCAGGTACAAGAAGGCTGCTGTCTCCAGTCATTGTTTCGAGGTTCCAGATAGAAAAGAGGAAAGGACAAAAAGTCTGTGGCCCAGCTGTCTGTCCTCCTTTTACAGAAACTTCCTGAAAGTCCTGCCCAGAACTTCCCCTTATATCTTATCAGCTAGCATGTAGTCATATGTCCCACATCTCTCTGTAGGGGAGCACAGTCACTCTGAAGAAAATCAAGGCTCTGTAGCTGAGTAAGAAGTGAAGGATATTGGGTAAGCACTTGGCATTCCCTGCCATAGGACACATCCAGCATTGAAGATTTGTCAGATGTGAAGATGTGACAGAAGGACAGGTCACCCTGGAAGTCAAGGAGTCAATAAAAGAGCAGGAATGGAGTAGGGGCTACATCAGCAGGGAGCTTGGATAACCCGAAAGAAGATAAATTATCCAGGGACAAAGCTGACTGAAGTCACAACACAGGGACAGCAGGATGATCACAGAAGAGAGCTGGAAGGAAAGTATAGCACACGAAATGATACCAGCGTTTAGTATTGCCAAGTAAGACACCGAGGGTGTGGCTGAGTGGAGGTCGCTAGAGTTTCGGACAGGCAACTCCAGTGCATAGCGGCTTGTCCCCGTGAGAGATGAGCCCTCCCGGGATGGGGGTGGTGGAGAGGATGTGTGTGAATGGCGGCCAAATGCTCAGAAATGCTATAGAGAGAAGGAGGTGTAAGGAGGCAAGTGTAGAGAAGGGGAAACAGGAGGAATTTCAGTGGAGGAGGATGGAGCAGGGAGAGGGACAGGCAGCTGGGCAAACAAGGGCTCCCAGGGGCAGAGGGAATCAGAGCCCTCAGAAGTTAGCACAACAGACTGGTGGTCTAGAGAGAGCCTAGGAGTTGGAGGGAGAATGAATACCACCCACCCCCTAGCCTCCACCATCCCCCCCACAAATGGTGGTGAGGACAGGGCAAGGGCACAGGGGGCAGACAGTCAGTCTCCTATGTGCTGCTGAGGACAAGGGCAGGCAGGGTGGGTGGCCAGGGCTGCCTCTTGCCCTGTCTGAGAGGTGGTCTCAACGTTGGAGGGAGCAGAGAAGGCAGGGGAGGGAGGCTTTCAGAGATGGCAAACTCACTACCTCTGTCCTTACAGGTCTGCAAACTGAAACCAGAGCCC
>RJWH01011250.1:0-13040 GCA_004363575.1 Solenodon paradoxus | reverse complement strand
GGCCGACAGCTGCGGACACGCGCCCCCGGCCTTCTGCAGGAAGCGGGCGCTCAGGAAGATGCAGCACGCCTCCAGGCAGGGCGAGGTGGACCGGGAGACCACGACCGGCAGCGACAACACCGACACCGAGGGCTCCTAGGCGGCCGTCGGCTCGGGCGCTGCGGCGGCGCGGCACAGCCTAGCCTTCTGTAACAGGCGCGGTGGCTCTGGGAGAGGCGCAGAATCTAATAAACGACTCTCAGGGCGCTGTGCCTCAGGAGCCCTCTCCGCCCCGCCAGCGGGCCACCGAGCGCGGCGTCCGTCCGAGCAGGGCCCCGACACGGCGTGCCCGCTTCCCAGACTGCACGGCCGGCGTCGGGATGGGGGCGGGATGCCCGCTTCCAACATGGCAGCGACCGGCGTCAGAAGGGGGCGGGGCGCCCGCTTCCAAGATGGCAGCGTCGGCGGGGCGGGGAGGCGCGGCGTGGCGCGGCAGAAGCGGGTGGGCGGGCGCGATGCTGCGGGCCGCGCTGGGCCGTCTGCCGGCGCTGCTGTGTCGCGCGGAGCCCCAGAGCCGCTGCCTTAGGCGGCTGTGGTGGTGCGGAGTCCGCCCGGGGACGTCGGGAAGGCGGCGGGCTCGGGCCTGGGGCTGGCGGCGCTCGAGCTCCGAGTCGGGGCCCGGGGCGACGCTGGGACGCGTGGAGGCGGCACACTACCAGCTCGTCTACACCTGCAAGGTGGGCGGGGCGGGGCCGGGCCGGGCCGGGCCTGGCCGTCCCTGGAGCAGGACGGCGCTGCCGGGAGAGGCAGGGCCCCCGGTAGGGGCGGGGCCTTCGGAGATGGGGAAGCGGAAGGGCGGGCTTATTCCCCAGGAGAAACAGGCCCCGCTGGGAGGGGTGGAGCTAATCCCCGCCAGGGGCGGGGCCTTGTGGGAGGGCGGGGCCTTCGGGCGTCGGGAAGCAGAAGGGAGGGCTTAGTCCCCAGGAGGGACCGGCCCCCCGGCAAGGGTGGAGCTAATCCCCACAAGGGGCGGGGCCTTCATGGGAGGGCGGGGCTGCGGGTGGCCTCCCTGTTTCGCCAGGTCTGTGGGACTCGGTCCTCCAAGCGCATCTCCAAGCTGGCCTATCGCCGAGGCGTGGTCGTTGTAACCTGCCCTGGCTGCCAGAACCACCACATCATCGCTGACAACCTGGGCTGGTTCTCCGACCTGAATGGGAAGAGGTGAAGCACTTGGGCCGGGCAGGGACAGAGGCCTGGCTCCCCGGCTGCTGGGACTCTCCTGCTGTGCTGGGGCCCCTGCCCTCGGTCCCGGAGGGCCTGGTGGCTCTCAGCGTCCACGTCAGTGCCCGCGGCACAGGTGTCTGAATTTCAGATGAACCACGGGACCTTTTCAGTACAATATGCTCCTAGTATGGGATGCGTTTCCTTTCACCAACTCCCAGCCGGGACCAGCCCTGCTCGGCCCTGCCTGCAGCCTGTCTGCCCTCACTGCTGGCCACCGGGCAGGCAGGTTGGTGCCCGAAGCAGTGACTTCCTTCTGTCTCGAGTGCCTGCTGTGGGGCAGAAATCTGTGTGTCACTTTCTTGTCCCCTGCTGATTGACCTCAGTAGCCTTGGGGATGCCTGTGCATGCGGTGGTCTCCCAGCCCCTATGGGGGGCAGTGGGATGTGGCAGGCAGTGCCTCTTGGCTGGGGCCCCTGCATCTCACAGCCCGGGCTGAGATCCCCTGAGGAGGGGCAGTTCCAGCAGTGGTCCGGGAGTTGTGGGGGAGTGTCTCGGGTGAGCCTGTGGTGGCTGATGGCATGCGCTCCCCTGGGCTGACCTTGGGGGGCTCTGGCGCAGGCTGGCCCTGGGGCCTGAAGTATCATGATGACTCCTCTCTCTCAGGAATGTCGAAGAAATCCTGGCGGCCAGAGGGGAGAAAGTGTGCCGAGTGGCCAGCGACGGGGCCCTGGAGCTGGTTTTGGAGGATGAGGGGACCCCCAAATCCACTACTTCTCAGGAAGGGGATGAGGACAAGGACCCTGACCGACCTGTGTCCCACTGACCCACCCCCTGCCTCTGGGGAGCTGCGTTCGCCCCTGGCTCTGCACTGGCCTGCTTTCTTTCAATAAACGACGTCACTTAGAGACCGGGCCTTGGGTGCCCCTGTGTTCCCTGGTTTGAGGCCAGAAGACTCCAGGAGCCATTCCAGGTGCTGCTGGCCTTCTGCCCCCTCGCCGCCCCCATCACTGTGCACAGAGGATTTGCCCTGTTCAAGTAGAAGGGCTGACTGCGGATTTGTAGCCCCTCCTGGTGGTGGCTCTGTGGGGGCTCTGATGCCGTGGCTGGCGGTGCCCAACACCGGGGCCCTGATTTTGCTGAATCCACGGGGAACTTGGGAGAGGCGGTCAGCCCCTGTTCTTCCTGGGGGGCCCTTAGCATCCCATCCCTCTGGCCAGGTGCAGCAAGGCCCCCCACATCCTGGCCCCCATGCTGCCTCCATCCCCTGGGTGCTGCCTGGACAGTGCTGGTGACTGGTGTGGCCGCAGTCTGACACTGGCCATATGCAGGGTGGTGAGGGGTGCAGAGCCCTCCTTCCTGTGCCGTCTGCAGGCAGCTGGCATGGGGGCATATTTACTTCCAGAAGTGCTCTGAGCCGTGCGACCTTCGTCACGCATCACAGCCAGGGCCCCTCAGCCCGGCAAGCACCCAGCTCCACCCCGAGCCGGCACAGGGCTCGCACTGCTCCTGGCGCTCATGGCTTGTGCTCTGGTTTGATTACCCCATCCTCCCCTTGGCAAGCACCCCGCTGTATCCCACCCAGTGCCTGTGTCATCTGTGGGAACAGCGCAGTCACAGAGCCTAAGGCCTCAGGGCCACCCGCCTTGGCCCGCTGCCTCACTGCCTCCGGGGTGGGCCTGGAGGGCTGAGTGCAGAGCTTGACCCACAGGGCTGCCTTCAGGACGGGACACTGAGGCCCATAGTTGGGCCAGGCCTCTTCCGTGCTGTCTTCTGACGCCTTGCACCTGACCTGCACACCCAGAGGCAGCGGGCTACTGCCCGTCCTCCCTGGGCCAGGCCCCAGCTCTGCAGTCGGCTCCCGTCTGCACACGGCCCGGATACGGAAGCCCTGCTTGTTTGCAGATGGCAGGTGTTTCCCAGGCCCCGAGTCCTGGCCCATCCATCTCCTGGGCTCCTGTATCCTGTCATCCTCAGGCCCCCCATCCCGTCTCCCAGGCCCCTGCACCCTATCTCTCCAGTCCCTAAGTGCCAGGAGGGGTCTTCCCTGGCTCCCGCCGGCGTCCCAGTCAGGACCCTAGTCCAAGACCCTCTGCCCCAAGGGTCAGAGCAGGTGTTTGGGCCCAACTCCACATGGAATCGTGAGGACACAGGGTCTCTGCAGCTCATTCCTGCCCCCATGTCCGTGTCCTGGAGGCCACCTGAGTGCCTGGAACCATGACCTGTTCCAGCTTCTTCCCCCACGGGCCACACAGCCCTCTCCTCTGCCTGGCAATCCTCGCTCCATGGGGCAGCCTGGGGGACGGACGCAGAAGGGAGATGCCGCGCTCCCACAAGCCGACCCGGGCTGGCCACACAGCGCGCGGCACCCTCGAGCTGGGGTCTGAGCCACGGAAGGCAGTGGGCTGCTTCTGCCCCACCCCGCTCTGCAGGCCTGTCCCCTGAAGGGGTCAGCCTGGTCTCCCGAAGGACGCCCCCGGCACTGATCTCAGCACACACGCTTTTGCTTGGCAGACTTTATTTTTTCGGGAGAAACAGAGAAACGTGTACCTCAGTGGAAAGGGCCCACAATAAATATGCGTGTACATTCAAGTCTGCGGGCGGTCCAGCCTGACCCCACCCCGCCGACCCTGCCCTGGGGCCACCCCTCTGCTCTGCAGGGCAGTCAGCATGCTCAGCCCAGCCCTCTGGCCACCTGTACCTGGAGCCCCAGGTGGTACGGCAGGCAGGGGTCTGGCCACCTCCCCACCCCAGAAGGAGGCGCCCCTTGTGCTCTGGGAGGGTGGGCTGAGAGGCCAGCAGGGGCAGAAGGCCTGTCTCCTGGCCTGTCCCATCCCTGGTGCCATCTCCCCGACAGGTACGGGAAGGGTGGCCCACACTTGGGAGGTCCGAGGTCAGAGTGGGCTCAGCGCCCCCAGCTTTCGCTGACTCCACCTCTGCCACAGCCAGTGCTGGCCCCTGCACCCTCGCCCAGCTGGGGGCCAGCGGCCCGACCTCATCGCCAGTGCTCCCCAGGCCAGGCCTGTCCCCATGCCTCAGCTGGGCTCAGGTTGTCCTGTCCTGCCCCGGCATTAGGCCTGTGTCCAGGGGCCCACAGGGGGCCCCTCGTCGGGCCCCAGGCTGTGACACCCTCCTCCTGGAGGGGCAGGAGAGGGCCTGGGACCCTGCCCAGCATGGAGGCTGGGTGAGCCTGTTGGCCTGTCCTGGGACCAGCTGTGGGAGGACAGAGCTGCCCGGGCTGCTGGCTCCCCAGAGAGGATTCAGGCTTCGGGGGGCTGGGGAGGCAGCTGTGCTTCACATTGGCGGGGCGGGGAGAGGGCAGGGAGAATGGGGACAGCACCGGGGTTTGGGGCCGGCATGCGGAAGGCCTGGCCGGCCAGGGGCGAGGCAGTGGGGGCGGGGGCTGCTGGCCTGCAGGAAGCCATGTACCGCGTGGGGGCCGGCCCGGGACAAGTCTGCCCTCCCCACAGGGGCAGCCTGGCCCAGCCTGTGGCCCTGGGGAGGGGACGCTATGGGCTGTGCCCAGCATCCAGCTCACTGGGAAGGGCTCGGGGCTCAGGTTCAGGCCGGGGGCCCTAGCGTCCAGGACTGGGGGGTGGGCCGGGCTGCGGGTGCCAGGCCCTAGCTGGCGCCGGGCTGGCACTGCTGCCGGGGCCCGGGCGGCCCGCCCACCTCCTGCTCCGGGCTCCCGGCGAGGTCCACCCGCTGCTCGTCCATGCGCTTGGCCTGTACCCTCTGGATGAGACTGAAGAAGTCCTCGTCAGGCATGGTGGGGCCCCGGGGCAGCACGTTGGGGGGCGGGCAGCGCTGGTCATCGATCCTGGAGGACTGGACAGAGCAGAAAGGTGGGACTGGGCCTCCCTCCCAGGCCCAGATGCTGGGGCCCTGGGCCAGGGGCTCCGGGGATAGCTCGGAGGCTGGGGCTGCTGTTTGGGGGCAGTACCAGCTGAGAGGGCCGGCCAGGCCGCCTCGGGCCTCCCAGACCTGCCAGGGAGACCCGCTCCTGGGAGCCCAGCTCCGGGGTCTCGTGCTGGGAGTCTGCCACCGGGAGCAGACTGAGGGCTGGTGCCCGGGCACCGACTCTGCTCCTGAGACCACCTGACCGGCGTTCACAAGCCCGGGGGTCAGAGCAGGGCCGCCGCTTCTGGAGCCCAGGAGTGGAGGTGCCCAGGACCCCGGTCCGGTCAGGGTCAGGTGGCTGCCCCCGCCGTGGGCCCGAGGGCGCGTCGGGGCTTCTGCGCAGGGTCTGGAGAAGCAGGGCCGGGAGCTGGTGCAGCCGCCGAAGTGTGCGGATGGCGGGCGTGTGGCGTGTGTGGGAGTGTGGACGGGGGGTTCGGGGGCTCGCGGGCCGGGCTGCTTTTGAGGCTCGGCTGCGCCTTCCTCTCTGTGGGAACGAAGGTCACATCTAAAAGCTCCCGCAGGGTTGGGGGCTGTGCAGCAAGACCCCTGCCCCCCAGCACCGTCTGGCCCTGCACTGTCTCCGTCCAGATGTGAAGGCTGGAGGGGAGCCCCCGGCCTGGCCCGGCCCACCTGCTCTCAGCTGGTGCGTGGCTATCCCAGAGAAGCTTCGGGGGCGCCAGGCAGAGCGTCCCAGCTCTGAACCCCAAGGGCGCCTGGTGACACTGGCCGAGCCAGCCTGTCCCTCCTCCCCGGGACCGGGTGGAGCCAGGACGCACGGCCCCGCGGACAGGGCGCCCACACGGCGCAGGGCGAGCGGCCGCCTCCTCGCGGCCCACCTGGCACTTGATGAGCATGTTGAAGAAGTCGTCCCCTGGCTCCTGGGGGTCCCCGTCCCCGCGCAGGTGGCCCAGGTTGCTGTGGGTGATGCGCAGCCCCGGCAGGCTGCCCACACTGGCGCGCTGGTCGTCCAGCCGGCGGCTCTGGGAGCTGGCGATGAGGTCGAAGAACTCCTCGGTCTGGGGCGAGGCCGTCAGGGAGGGCTGGGCTGCAGGGGACGGGACAGGGACCCCAAGGGGCCACCGGCTGGCTGTGGGAGGGCTTGTGACAGGCAGGCAGGCAGGCTGACGGGGTGGGGGTGCTGCCCTGACGGCTGAGCCCCTGGGGAACACTCCCAGGGTGTCTCTGTGGCCGCAGCCCCCAGCCCCCAGCCGCCTCCAGGCTCCCAGGAGGGAGGGAGCGCCCGCCGCCCACACCCGCTCACAGCCGCTGGCGCCCTGACACGCGTGTTCCGGAGACGGAGGGTGATTACACCCTTTGCAGGATGCAGCTTCGGGCAGGGCGGGGGCGTTCGTGACAGGGGCACTTTGCAGCTGGCCTGCCCGCCCCCAGGAGCAGGGCTCGCGGGGACAAGTGGTGGAGAGGCCTCAAGGCCGCAGGGGCCCACCAGGGCGCGTACCCATCCTCGCCTCCAGGGTGGGCGCAGCTGTGGCCTCTGCGGCGCCGGTCTGGCCCTCCTCCAGGGGACAGCGCTGGTCATCCATGCGGCTGCTCTGGAACTTGCTCAGCAGGTCGAAGAAGCAGTCCTCGTCCGCCGACGAGGCCCGCGGCAGGCTCTGCAGGGCAGGCCAGCAGTCAGCGCGGCCACTCGCCCCTCACGGACCCCTGGGCACGAGTGGCTGGTGCTGCTTGCCCTCAGCCAAGGTCAGGACCCGCACCTGCCACTGCCGGCTGCCCGTCTCAGCACGCCGTCCACCCTTCTCCTCCCTCGGCTGCCCAGCCCCGCCACCCCAACCCCACCCGCCCAGCTGGACGCCTCCTCTGGCCAGCCCAGTGCAGCCACCACCCAGCCTCGCTGTGAGCCCCGCTGCAGAGGGCGCTCACCGGGGTCCGCTGAACAAGTGGGTGAGGGGCTAGGCCGACAGTGCTGGGTCGTGTCACCAAAGGCCCAGAAGCCCGGGCTGCGGGAGGTGAGGGTTGCTGCTTCCACCCCGCTCCCACCCCGTGTGGGGGTTGGCTGTGTGTAAGGCTCTGAACCTGGGCAGGCCCAGAGGGCAGCAGTGGGGGCCGGGATCCTGCGGCAGGTCTCTGGGCGGAGAAGGCGCTACCATCCCCAGCCCCTCCTCTGGGCCGGCGTGGTGGCCCAGGGCCGGCTCTGGGCTGGGGGCCGAGCCTGGACCCCAGGAGGCGAGGAGCTGACCCTGGGGTGATCCAGCAGGGGACTGGCAGGGGCCGCAGGAGGGGGTCAAGATGGTAAGGCACAGTGGACCTTCTGAGAGCTGCAGCTCCAGGGTGGGGGAAGCCGGGGACCACCGACGGGCGCAGTGGTCTCGGGCCTCGGTTTACACACCCACAGGAGGAGTCCACTCTCCGAGGGCAGAACGGAGCCAGCCTGGCCCAGGCCCTGAAGGCTGCAGATCGGGGCCCCCACCTGTCTCCCCGGGGCTGGCAGCCCCTCAGGGCCGCTTCGTAGCAGCACAAACGTCACGTGGAGTGCAGGGCCGCTGCCACCAGCGGCAGCACAGAGGGGCGACAGGCACGGCCTCCCAAGGTCACACAGAGAGAGGCAGGCCCAGCTGGGCCCCCAGGCACAGCTGAGGGCTGGTGGACGTGGTCTGAGCTGGGCTTGGGGCCTGGGATGACATGGTCCCCAAACCAGGGGCCAGGCAATGACACAGGCTGGAGGGGCAGTACAGAGGATGGTCCTGTGGGCCAGTGGCCTGGGCTGAGCTGGCAGCTTGGAGGACAGACTCCACTGCTCTCAGGCCCTCACACCCCCCGACAGACCCAGCATCAAGGCTGGGGGCCCAGCACCCGGCCACAGGCTCTGCTCTCTGGGCCCCCGGCCTGGAGGGAAGGGAGAGCCAGGCCAGGGGACTGCTTCACAGGCTCTGCTACTGGAGGGCCCGAAGCTGCCCCCAGCTGGGCTCCCGGGTGAATGGAAACCAGCCCCTCCCAGGAAAGCTATGGCCAGGGCCCCACTTCTCTGGACATATGCACCCACACTCCTCCAGTCTCCTCTGGACTGAAACTTGGGATTTGAGGGATGCACCCTGAGGAGACCTCTCCTGGCCCCCGTGCAGATGAGAGCAGGGCTGAGCTGAGACGGACCTGCCAGGTGTCTCAGCACCTGTGAGGGGCCCATTTACCCTTGGATGGGATCGCAGGCCGAGACACAGGCTCCCAGGGGAGACTCCCTCCCTCCCTCCAGACCCTCCCTCAGGACACCACTGGGGCCGGAGACCAGAGGACACGGCGGGGGGCCTCGTCTCACTCTTCACTCCCAGAGTTTCGGCCTGGAAGGAGTCCTCCCCCAGCTTGCCAGACCAGCCCTTCGGAGCCTCCCGGGAACCCAGGCCCAGGACTCAGACCAGGACCAGGCCCCCAGACTCAGGATCCAGAGCCAGACCTCAGGATGCTGTGCAGACGTGCTGGGGCTCAGCCACCACCGCCCCATGCAAACCCATCCTCTGACCCTTCACCGGCCCCAGGAGGAGCGCTCTGCCTCCTGGGCCCAGCATCTGTGGGAGCCCGGGGACCCCACACTCACGCCGATCCCGGGTCTCTCCAGCAGCGACTGTGCAGGGTCTCGGCCCACGGAGCCAGGAAGCACCAGGTGCCGCCACCCTGCCAGCCCCGCCAGGCCCTGAAAGCTGACGTTTAAATAGACCCCGGGGTGAGGGCTGGGCCCTCCACGTCCCGCCCACCCGCCTGCTGGTGCCACACACTCACACACTCACACACTCACGCAGCTCTGCAGACACTGGAGCAGATTTCCCTGCGCACAGCACTGAGGACCTCAGCGGGCGGCCTGTGGGCGGTCACACCAGAGGCCACGCCCCAGCCACGTCCCCCAGCCCTCTGGGCCTCTGCTCGGCTTTAGGCCAAGGACCTTGAGCCACAGTACCCCCCACCCCCCGCAACCCACCCCCAGGTTCCACTCAGCCTCTGGCTGGTTCCCCGAAAGCCAGCTGTGAGTCCCAGCGGGGCAACGAGGACTGGATGGGGACACTGGAAACCGCGGCCCGCCTCTGTCCCACCTGCCCAGCCACCCCTCCCATCAAGGCCCCGGGGAAGGAGGCCCCAGTTGCCACGTCCAGGCACCAGCGGTCAGGGGTCCAGCAAGGCCTGGGCTCCAGCCCCTCAGCTGGAGGCGGCTCAGCCTCAGCTGCAGGAGTTTGCCGCAAAGGCGCCCCTGTGGCCGAACCCTGCCCCGTCCTGTCCTCGGGCCACGCTCAGCTTTGCCTCGGCTGCCCCCCTCCCCACCCCTTCCCAGGCGGACCCTGGTGTAGGGAGGGGGAGTTAGGGGTGCAGGGATCACGGACGGGAGCCTGCTCTCCCTTCCTGCTGGGGGGCCTTGACAGCTGGGGTCCAGGCTCTGGCCAGCCCACCCAATTCACACCACCACCGACCGTCCTGGGTCTGGGCCTGGGTGAGTTGAGCAGGGGGGCCACAGGGGGCTGCCGCACCCCCACCCCAGCACCGCTCGGCCCTGGGCGGCCCCCCAACTCCACAGCCCCCATGGTCCCCAGCCCAGGCCCCCTGCTCCTGCCCAGCACTCACCCAGGACACATTCTCAGGCCTGAGACCCCAACACCTCCTCTGTGGCAGGGCCCCAACCGCCGACGGGGATGGACAGGGCCAGCCATGTGACCCAGCATGTCAGCAACAGGCTCTCACCTGGGCCCACTGGTGCCCCCTCGCCCTCCCGCATCATCACCCCAGTGGACAGACAGCCCTGGCCATTTGCCCGTCAGCAGTTTGGGGGTCAAATGGGGTCAAGGCCCCACCAGGCTTATGGGAAATAGGGGCACAAAGCAGTCTCCGGGCTAAGAATAGCCTGCGACTGGGAAGCGCTGATTCAACCCTGCAGGGAACTGCTGTCAGATTCAGCCCCGAGGTGGGACCCAGGTGTCTGTGGGGCTCTGGGCTGACTCTGAGCCTGAATTGGCCCTGTTAGCCCCCCGCAAACGCCCAGCTCCCACACTGAGAGGCTCCGGGGCACAGAGGGCACCTGCCGGGCGGCAGGAGCCCCAGGCCCTTGGCCGTCATCTCCCTGATCACCAGCCTGTCTGTCCATCCACCTCTGTACGCCGTGTCCCCAGGATGGGCTTCAGGCCTGAGCATCAAGCAGCCACCCGGCCCCAAGCTGCCCTGTCCCCATGCCAGGGGCCTGCTTCCCCCACACCCAGGTCCCAGTCCTGCTCCACAGTTTCCTGGGCGGCTAGCAGGCCCTGTGCCCATCTGGTTCCCCTGGGACAGCACAGGCCAGGACCCTGCCCATGGAGTGGCCTGGCCTGGCACCCAGGTCCCCGAGGGACGCAGGTGAGGTGGGGCTGCCGTGTGGTCTTAGGGGCTGTTCCCTGCCCTCCGCCGTGGGCACCCACCCACACCACGAAGTCCCCTACCGTGCGTGGCACCTGCACCCGAACGTCGGTGCTGTCCAGCGGGCAGTGGCCGCCCTCCCGGGGCCTCCGCTCCACGTCCGGCCCTTCCTGATACTTTCGGCTCCTCATGGGGAGGGGGAGCAAGTCCCTCCCCAGCCCCCGCCAGTCCCCTGCGTGGTGGCTGTCTCCATTCTGTTCCTGGGAGTGGAGGGAGGAAGGCGGCTCGAAGCCCAGGCTCCAACCGCGGCCCGGAATGGGGAGCCGGGGGCTGCGGCGAGCTTGCGCACTTTGACCTGCGTCAGGCAGTCTGGGAAGGCCTGGGCAGTCCGGCTCCCAACAGCTCCGGACGTATGTCCACAGCTGGCCCCCAGCCACACCTGAGAAGCCCAGAGCCCAGGCCCACCGCTGGAGCCCGAAGCGCTCCCTACACCTCGCTTCTCCTTTGGGCAGGGGCGGACGGGGGTGGGAACTGGCCAAGATACTGGGGACAGTGGCTGGGACGCATCTGCAGCGTGAGGACCCAGGCCTGTGGCCAGGGGACATGGGGGGTGGGGGCGGAGAGCAGGGCAGGCTGGGGGAGCGGGTGCTGGACTGCAGGCCCGCAGGGCTTTGTGGGGCCTCTCGGGGAACACGGCTCATCAGGGTCTAAGGCGCAGAGGGCACATCTGTCTGCTTGGCGGGGGGCGTGCCGTGCCCGGGAGCAGGGGCGGCAGCGGCAGCTCTGCAAACAGCACCAGCCTCATTAACCCGCGGCCCACGCTGTGCCTTCAACCCGCGTGCCGTCCGCCCAGCCCACTCACCCGCTCCAGAGGCAGCCGCAGCAGGTCCCAGGTCTCAGCGCTCAGCCTCTGCATCCTCTTGGGCCGGGCGCCTGGAAGACAGTGGTCCTCAGTCCAGGGGCCTCTCCCAAGCACGCGGCCCACGTAGAGGCAAAGGCGGCGACTCAGTGCCCAGGCCTTCGTTAGCCCTGTTCCTGCTCCTGCATCGCCCTTCCCGAGCGTCTGCAGCCACGGCCTCACTCAGCCACGCCGCCGCCTCGGGCGGCCACCCCTCGTCTGCCCGGCCTGCCCCCTCCAGAGCCTCTGCCCTGGCAGGAGGGTGGGCCTCTGCGTCTGCCTCCCCCCACGGTGGCAGGCTGGCATGTGCAGGGACGGGTCTGAGACCAGCCTCCCTGAGTTCCGTCCTCCCTGCAGGCAGGGAGGGTGACGCGAGGCACTGGGCAGCGGGCCGAGTCCGGGCAGGGCTGGCCGCCCTGGGCTCACGCTGCGTATGTGTCCCTGCAGCGGGAGGACGGGGCAGTCATCTAGCCCGAGAGGCCAGCGCCAGTCCCCAGCCAGCCCTCCGAGAGGGGCTGCGTGTCCGCTGACCCAGGTGGACGCACCTGGCGTGGTCCTGAACAGGAAGCTGGGGACAAGTCCTGTCTCACCTGTCTCACCTCAGGCGCCTAAAGGGCCGGACTAGCGGGTGCGGGGGGCCCTGGTGTGAGGAGACGGAGCCAAGTGAGAATCCCTGTGAGGAGGCCCAGGGCCGAAGCGGCTGGAATTGGCCTCTGGGAGGAAGTGGGAAGAGGGACGGCCAGCCGAGAATGCCCGGGGCAGCGAGGCCACCGCCCACTCGGGAAGGGGCCCACTGCCATCCAGGCTGGGACACGTCTAAAGCAGCCTGGGCAGGTGGGCCTCCCGGGGCCTCCAAGAGCCCGGGGCCTGGGAGTCCAAGCCTCTGGCCCCAGCTCCAGGCCGGGGTCTCGTGTCCGCACCACCCGTTTAAGTGGTGGGTGTGCCCCAGTGCAGGGAGTCGGAGGCAGGGGCACAGTGGGACTGTGCCCCCCTGCCTTGATTGCCCAGCCTGGGCCCGGGGCTGAGGCTGAAGGTGACAGGACCAAGGGGAGGGGGCCCCCACCGTCCACCCCGACCCCAGAGAAGGGAGAGGTGATGGGATCGTCCCAAACTGGGGGCGCTTGGGGGCGTCTCCACCTGTGCCCACAGCTGTGCCCCACGGGTCGGGGGGGCCCCTACTCACCACAGCCAGCCAGCACCCCGCTCCACCTCCTGCCGCGGGCTGGCAGGGGGCCTCGCTCTCGGCTGCCCCCTGACGCCCTGGGGGCCTGACTCAGTTTCCCCACCATGTCTGCTGGGCCCCGGGCCCTGCAGAGCGGCCCCTTCCCATCCCGGCCGTCTACCACGTGGGGGCAGTTGGCCTGGCTGTGGCGCCGGCCACAGCTCCTGAGACAGTGGACGCGGGCGGAAGGCCCTCTGGCCGGGCTCAATAGCCCTCTGTCTGGAGCGCCCTGTGCCGTGGCTCCAACCGTCTCGCCTGCCGCCCTGACTGGGGGCGTTCAGGCCCCTGCTGGCTTCCCGCCCCTCTCAGGCAAGGTGGGGTCTGGAAACGTTCCCAGGCGCTGCCCTGCCCCCACGAGTCGCCAGCACAGGGCCATCATCTGTCCCTTCCACTCCTCCTCCGGCCTCCCAACCGGGCCCACCCGCGGCCCCCCCCCGCCCCCACCTCCACACCCCTCCCCACTCTCCAGGGCTCCCTATCCCCCCCTCGGTGGGCTGG
>RJWH01011249.1:0-13045 GCA_004363575.1 Solenodon paradoxus | reverse complement strand
GGAAGGGAGGGAGGGAGGGAAGGGAAGGCAGGCCCTATAATAAAACCATGAATACTGGAATATGGAAGGGTACAATTCACAGACAGTAGAAACAACCTGTGTAAAACTCAAAGGACATCTAACACTTTTTTAACTGAAAATATATTTGGGGATCCACACTAGCAATTCTGACTCCTGGTATAACACAAATACTTCAGAAGTGACCCCCCCCCAAATTGACGAAAATGTAAAATAATTATGCTTGATGAAGAATGCTTCTTGGGTCTCTAGTTGAACAGCTCATGGATTTTAGGAGAGTTTTTTTTTTAATCAAATTTTGAATTAAGACCCATTAGTGCTATAAATTCTGTGGTTTATGACCAGCAATTTAAAATAATAGGATAGGATGGAATGGGGTGGGATGGAATAAAATAGAATAGAATGGATCTGAGTAGTTAGAAAGGAAGTATTTTTGAATAGTTGTTTCTTCATACATGTAAGGACGTGTTCTGGTTCACACCGCTAGCCGTGTTTCTTACTGTGGTGAAGTACAGAGGTTCAGCAGTCCTGTTATTGAAGGGACAGCATCTCACATGTGAAAGTAGAAAGAAGTAATCTAGCTGTTATGCAAGAATTACGCCTCCCAAGTATGTTGAAAACTAATTATTTTGTTGGCTTGATTTGCCTGGATCTGAGTGAAGCAGGGTGTGTTTTGGTTCTACATGTTTCTATTTCTCAAATGCTCAACAGACAGCTGTTGCCAGAGTCTTCTCAGGAAAAACAACCAAACAATACACACACACACACACACACACACACACACACACACACACACACACACACACAAAGAACCACTGACAGTATGTTTAAGGGAGCATTGAGAGGCTGCCCTTTGCAAAATTATATGTGTGCAATAGTCAAAATATTCAGATATTGATCACCTTTGTTGAGGGAAGGCATAATATCATGTGAAGTCAAGAAGACATCATGTGGAGGAAAATGTTTTGTAGGAGAAGCCAAAAGACTGAGCCCAGTGTTGAAAGAGGGGTGGAAGGTATAGAATGACTTAGGTTATGAGCTCACTGAATCACTTGGTGAAAAGCCACCTCACTTCTTCATTCTGCTGCCTGTCATTTCCAGCCGCAGGTAGAGGGACCTGGCCTCGCGAAGGGTCTGGTGAAGACCTGGCCTTCTTACCGCTTCACCGTCAGGTAGAATCCTCGCCGTTTATGTGAAGCCAGCAGTCTCCACAGTCTGACCTTTCAGGTTCCGATTTTGATGCTCCAGGATGAACTCAGTTCTCGCCACCTAGATTTTAATATTCATTGTTAACTTGAGGAGCTGACACGATCGGACAAGATTTCATTATGAGACTCCTTGAACTTACACCAGTTATAGGAGTGGAGAAATAGATTTCACCCAAGAACATGTTTAATGTTGTGTCAGAGCCCAATTGATCTGATGGACTTTTAATGACTTCACTGGTAATAAGGCAGATCATGACTTAGACCCGCTTCAGCCAGTGTGGAAAGGTTGATGCCAATTTGCATGGTCTGATGAGATCTGAAGTGGAAGGAAATGGAGTTCTGAGTTCAAAGAGCTGGCGCCCTCCAGAGCTGGCTCTGCTGGCCAGTGGGCCCGCGTGTTACTCATTCTGCCTGTCTCAAGTCATCCGAACACGTCTGCAAAAGTTATCATCTATCAGGGAAGCAGTCAAGTCAGGGGGTTGGACTCACCCAGGTGCTAGAAGCCTGGAAATGTGGAATAAAAGAGAGGTGGGAGAAGAGGGGGACGCTCACACCCCAACCTCCCTGGTACAGACCACGCATGCTCTTCAGAGCGCCACACGTCACCCACACAAGGAACTGTCGCTTGCGCTTTAGTTAAATAGGAGACGTGGCAGAACGTTCACCTGGAGTGCCCAGTAGTGGGTCATGGAGTAGGGAAAAAGGCTGTGCCTTTTGGATTAATATTTACCCAAGTCTTTGTGTGTTTTCTCTCAAATGTGAATGACACAGCAGACCGAATTGAACAAAAAGGACACTGTGGCTTGAAATATGGTATTATGCCCATCAAATTCTGCCTCCTCTCTGCTTGGCTTATGATGAATACCATTCTTTAATAGCAGACTGGGGTTTGCGAAGAACTTATTGCAGAGGCTATGAGGAAGCCAGGATGAAAGAATGCCCAACTGGCAGTGATCAATCACCCCCCTTTCAAGATGAACTGATCCTACTCTTTCCAAAGTAACAATTCATCGGAAGGTCTCCAGCATCAATATGCAAAACATCGGCACAATTACGGCTGCCTGGTCCCGTGAGTGTTCCTGTGCAAGTTTGGGGGGAAGATGAACCCCTCCTTCCCACAGAGGTTTCTTGGAGGAGAATGAAGCTGGGCTCTTCTCCAGAGAAAGTTTCCTGTGAAACAAAGGTCATAATTGGCACCAAGAGGATAATATCCTAACACAGGGGGGCAGAGTCACATTTCGTTAAGGGTTTCTGTATTCTCAGAGGCAGTATTCAAAGGGGGGTGGGGGGGTTCCTCCAGGAGGACTGAGTTCATGAAGGTGTGAGAATGAAGGGTGACGGGCATCTGTCTCCAGGGCTAGGACCCCGTCCCCGTCCGCCCCCCGCACAGACCCAGGGCCCCTCTCTGGCCTCACATGGCTTGCAGTGCCTTTGTCGGGTTACCCCTGGCCTTCCCATTCCTGCTCAGGAGCCACGTGTCTCCTTTTCACTGGGGCCATCTGGGCTGGGTCCACCTCTGCTGCTGGACCATCCTGGGCTCGGCAGGGAGTTCAGCAGCCCCATCTCTATCCTCTAGACTCGGTGACGCCCCTGCCCTCATGCTCCAACAGCTTAAATGTCCCCTTGTCAAGAGCTACGGCTTTCTAGAACGCTTGGTGCGCAGAAGGTCAGTGTCCCCAAATCCCCGAGGGTCCCCATCTCATCTCACCTGACCTGCTTCGCACCATCCTTGGCACTGATCCCACATGCTCGTCTCATGCTTTTCCTGACGCTCCTCCTGAGACATTGAGAAAGTTCTTTCCTGTGTGTCCCCGTCACTGTTCCCTTGTAGGGCCATGTCCCCAGTGCTGGAGCACGACTCAGCACATAGCCACCTGCAGACGCAGCCTCAGAACCCTCAAGTGAGTCCTCCGGGTGGAAAAGACGACCTGTGCCGGCTGAAGCCCCTCCACATGCTGGCGGCACGGCCTCGGCAGGCTGCTTCAGCCTCCGCGTGCCGCGCCTCACTTACCTGTAAAATGAATGTAACTGTGGAACTTGCATCTTAGGGTTGCTGTGAGGACTCCAGAGAAGCACACCTGGCAGGTGTTAAGGGCAGCATCACCTGTGACTCGTAGCTCATAGTCTGAAGGGCTCTACCGCGTCTGCAGGCTTCGTGTGCATATCTGCTGCATTTTCCCTCATTGTCGGCTTTTCACATGTTCTGAGCCCGGTTCAGCGCCTGCTCTATGACAGGCCTGGGCCGATGGGTCAGAGTTCTGAAGCGGGCACAGACTGAAAAGCTGGAGCAAATAGTTGTGACGATTAAAGCTCAGGGTGTGTGCCTGTGTGTATGCATGTGTAGGTATCTGTGTGTATGTGTACACATGTGTGAGTCTCGTGCACACGCATGTGCTGTGTACATGTGTGCGCTCATGTATGTGTGTTTTGTGTGCATGCATATGTGGGCATTCACATGTGCTGCCTGTTTGTGTGCATGTGTGTACACATGTATGTATGTGTGTCTGTGTTTCCGTGCTTGCATGTGCACTCATGCATGTGTGTTGGGTGTGTGAGTGTGTTGTGTGTATGTGTGTGTGTTGTTTGCATTGCCGTGTGCACATGTGTGTGTGGGCATATATACGTGGGGGCCACACACACATCATCTCCCAACAGATCCTGGAGAGGAGACTGCGGTCTCTTCAGCTCGGGTGTGTAGGGCCCCCAGCTAATATCTGTTGATCTGAATTCTTCTAATTCCTGGGAAGAAAGTCTCTTTCAGAAAAGTCCTTTCTTCTCTAACCCTGAGACTCCTTCTGCCCTCCAATTAAGAAAAGTGCGGTGTTTGCAAATGTTCATTTCTCAGCCACTTCCTTCTTCTCCTCCCAGTACCATTCAGGAGAGGATTTCTTAGTCATCAGGACTCACAGAAAAGTGTTTTTAGAAATATAATTTAAGGTCCACCTGGGAAGTTTGGTCAAAATGTAGATTTTTTTAGACCTCGGCGCAAATGTACTCAATCAGAAATTCTCATGCCAGGAGCCTGAGCTGAACTCAGGTTTTACGCTCACTCATTTTGAGAACCATGTCATTCGAATAAACCAGCAAAAAAATCGAAAGGCTCCTGCTGTTACTCAGAACCTTAGGTTGCCTGAGCTTGAAACTCTTGCCATTTTTATGAGGGGAGTAAAAGAATGCTTTCCTCTGTGCTTTGTATACGCTCCCGGGATCATGTAAATGACGCAGATGAGGAATTTTCTTGTTTTAATGGCGGAGTTGTATTCTTATTCCGCATTCACCCTGAGGGGGAAGAATCGGGGTTTACAATCCCAGTGGGAAGAGGGCATGTGTTATTTACAAAGCAAAGGGCAGCGCAGACAGCCGACAAGTTCTGAGAATTATCTCAGAGCAGCAGGAGAGCAGCCTAGATCTTGGGATCACCCTTTGGGGAAGATTCCACACCAGGTGCACCAATACAGATTCCATATGGCTCCAGTATTCTGGTGGGGACGGACGCATATTTGAATATAACCCAAAGATATGAGATAATCCACCTTGAGTTTATTTCTAGATGATTAATCTCTCCTCCATATACAAGACCTGTCTTATGATTAATTTAAGTTCTCCCACAACCCAGAATCTGTGTCACATCCTCAAGAGCAACAGAGCTCTGTGTCCAGTGTGATTTATTTAAGAAGCACAAGCAAAAAGGCTGTTCAGTCTCTTTCTTCAACTTCCCTGTTCGCCAATAATTTCATGTCATCGATCTCTTCCTCCTTCTCTGTAGCTTCTGAAGAAAATACGACCCTCCCTTCAGGCAGCCTTCCCCAACTCCCCCCAAAGAACTCATGACTTCATTTGGATTTTTAGGGTCTCTCTTTTGAACGATTGGTGCTTCCACTAGACCTCTTGAATTCTCATCTTTTCTTTTCCCACCTTCTCCCCTCTCTTGCAAACATTCTCAAATCTCTCTTTTCCACACATAAACAGGTGCATGGTTCAAGTACGTAGGTGCACTCCCATGCCTCCGTTTCCTCATCTTAAAGTGGACGATCATGTGCCATCTCCTTCCCGGGGTTTGAGAGCTGCAGATCTTAGAAGGCTTGGCTGGGGGAAGCGGCCTATGTGTGTTTCTATGACATGTTATCCGTCTGTCTCTGTTTTTCTCTGCACAGGTACCTCCTTTTCAAGTCATCCTCCCCTCTCTCCTGTTCTTTGTATTCTCGCTGTGATACTTCACCTCCTACTCACTCCCCATCTCCTTCCATTCGCCTTGGGCTGAGCCCAGCTGGTCCCTGATAATCTTGTAATCACATCATCTGTCCAGTGACCAATTTCTGGACTCATCCCACCTGAATGCGCTGCCAGCTTGGACCTGACCTTTGATTCTTTCTTCCTTTCACGGCCAAGTGACGATGTCTTTTCACTGGCATCTCCTTTTAAAAGAACTTTGTGTGGGTGGGTATGGTTGTTTTTCTGATTATGATGAAGACAGAAGCTCAGAGCCCTGGGATTTACTCCTGCCCCATGTTGTGACACCTGGGTCATGCTCATTCTCTCTCTATGACTTTGCTTTATCTCGGCTCTTCTAATGATGACACCACACAAGTCCTGGCTTCCCCAGACCTCTGACCTAGGTTCTCCTTTCATCCTATCTCATCTCGTTAGACCCAGAGATCTCAAAATCACAGCCTATGAGCAGGACCTGACCCACAGCAATGCTCCGTTACGACATCACTGTATTCAAAAATCCGCTTCCATGCTTCACTGTGTGCGCCTAAAACCCCTAGTTTTGCTTCTTTTGGAAAATCAGAGCCTCTCACCACACCAGACTCGTGTGTTTGTGTGATACGGCCAGCTGGAGCTGAGAGCACCCCAAGTTCATCATCACTTCCAGCTGCTTCCACTTAATTCTGCTCATGCCCCGGCCCTCCAGAGAGGTGAGAGGGCCGCTCCTGGAGTGCTCTTCGTAGGTAAGTTACAACCCTGAGACACTGGGACGCCAGATTCGTGTTCCTCATTCCAAGCTGGCCCCACGCCCCCAGCCAAATGTCCACACGTGGGCCAATAAATCCTAGACTCTCTCTGGCGTTAGGGCTGTTCTCACGCACCGTCGTTCTGGTCTTCCCTGTGTCTTGTAGCGCGACCTTCAAAATGTAAGGCTCCATCTGGGTGTGGGTTTGGATCCAGCTTTCTGAAAGAGGGAAGCCAGCATGTTGCAGACTGATCGACACATGGTAGCACGCTAGTTGAGAATGTGGTTTATAAGAAGCAGCTAGTTACATAATAAAAAAATAAAAAGTGATGTTGGAAGCAAGGAAGGAAGGTGGGGATCTGTTAGAACACCTCAGAGAAATGACTGGAAATGCGGTGATGGACGTGTAGACATTGAGACCAACCTGAATCCACATGGCATTGCAGGGGAACGTGTGGGGACAGATAAAACTACACTAAAATTTCAAAAGATGCACAGCCTAAAATAAAGTGAGGAAGGGGCTTGACCGATGGGTGGTAGTGCCCCATAAGGGGAAACAGAATCCTGGAGAAGTAGTGGTGGTTCTAGAAGATGTCACAAGCCCCATTTTTGGCAAATTGAATCAGGTGTCGGCAGACTTCTAAGTGGATGTCTGACCTTTTAAAAAGGTCTGGGCCCCGAAAGGTAGCAGATGAGATGGGAAGTCCAAGGTGGATCTGAGTCACCACACACGAGTGGTTTTCCCAGTGCCCTCTCTAGGAGGAAGTCTAAAGGGAAATAAAACAAAGAGGAAGGGAAGAGAGGCACACATTCCGGAGGTGAGGCAAGACTCGGGAGAGAAGTATGAAGGGAAAGCAGAGAAGGTAGGAAATCAGGATGGTTGGCTGTGCCAGGGAATTGTCTAGCAGGGACCACCGAGCATGGCAGAAGGTCGCCAGCTAGTACGTGTCGGGAAGATGCTTGGACGCTGTCAGGAGAAGATGGTTCATTCAATAAATATAAGCAAGGCATCAATTTTCTTCCAGAAAGTGTGCTAGGAAGAGCTAGTCATTATGGAGATCCCATCAAGCAGGATAGATTAGATTTTCCTACAATGACAACTCCCAAATCTCCATGGCTTCAAACAGCAAAAGTTCACTTCCCACTCCCGCAAGGGCCTCGGATCCCTGTCACTTTCCTTCTGGGTCGCGACCGATAGCGCAGGAAGCCTGATGGCCGAGAACGCGAGAAAGAAAATGAGTCCCACCTCTCACAGCCCCTGCTGGCGCCAGAGACTAGTCAGGTAGCCACACCACCGTCCCGGGACGCCGAAGGCCAGGGGCAGCAGATGCCCACAGGGAGGCCAGCCTGACTCTTTGCTCACAGCCCGGGCAACTGCACCAGAGACAGTGACTTTAGGAGACAGTAAATGACATTCATAGTGTGGAATGTGCACAGTACGTTCTTAAAACAAGACCCACTACGCCTCTGGCAGCGCTGTTGCCAAATGTTAGCACAGGTCCCAGGCCAGGGACAGAGAAGTCAGTCTCCTGGCCCCTCAAGTCCACCGCTCCCACCCATGCTGGACAGGGAGCCCCCTGCAGATGGACATGTTCTCTGGGCCCGGGTGGGCGAGAGGTCCTGTAGAGCCACGCCTTGGTGCCCGTCGCAGGCAGAGGTGGATCACCTTGCCCGCCCCCCCCGCCCCCCACTGATGCTGCAGGGCATGAGTCTACGCCTCCTCCCCGCCCATACACAGGCCCCCACCAGGAGCTGAGAGCAAAGGCAGAAATGGCCTTGCCCCCAGCATGACCCCGTCAGCCCCCAGGCAGAGAGTGGCATCGGGGAGGAGGAAGCCTGTGGAACCCCGTCATCAGGGGCAGGAAGCCAGCAGCTGAGGTGCCTCCCCAGCGAGGAGGGAGGCGGGGGCGCCCACACGAGCCCGTCCCGCACGTGCCCCGGCGACGGGCGTCAGGTGCACAGCAGACATTCAGAGCTGCAGTTACCGCGAGTGAGCAGGGCTCATGTCACTGCACTGCCCTAATCCCACTGTCATGCCTTGATTTTTACCCGAAGGACATTTCTCCCTCGGGCCCCATCATTTGCCTTTTCTGCCTTTTCTGTTCTTCCTTCCTGTCACCCTTGAAGCCATATTCAGCTGAGGGCTCCTCCTGGCACAGGCTGACCATACAGTCAGTCTTCCAGGGCGCAGTGTCGTCGCTTCCAAATCTCCCGACCGTCAACGTTGCTCCATTTTAAATAATCCAGGGCCGACGGTAAAGTGGGGCCGAAGGCGCCGTTTGAGTTGCACCAGGCCCGGTCTGCTGGGGGGGTCCCCAAAGCCTGATCCCATTTTTGTCTCGAGGAAGCATGCTCATCCTGTCCTAGCAGGAAGTTTGTTGTTGGGGGAACACAAATCCCCGTGGACTGAGGTTACCTGAACAAACTTGAGAAGAATGTCCTCTTTGGTAACCGTCTTCGTGCAAGACCCGGGACTCCTGCTCTTCCTTGCTTGGTGCCCCGGGAGAGAGAGAGAGAGAAACAGAGAGACAGACATTCGATGCGAGCTCAGACCCCCTGTCTACAGTGAGGCCCCTGCAGGAGCCAGGTGTCGGGGAGCAGAAATAGGTGGTCTCGATGTTTTCTCTGGAATTTGAGCTGCTGGGAGTGACTAGAGCTTACAGCAGATTAGCGGACACGACAGATGCTGAGACCCTGCGAAGAGTGACGCTGGCTGACACTATCAGCAGTTCCTCGAAAGGCAGAGTCTTGCTTTCTTTTCCTTTTCTTTCTGCGCAGAATTTGTTGATGGGTAGGTACCCTTCTCCGCTTCGCTAGACTTGATCCCCTGGCGGTTTATCTCCCTGAAATAGTCTTGCATCTCTGACCATATTAAACCCACTTATTTCTTGCTCCTGTATCTCTCCTTGGTGCATCAAATGTTTGTTTATACGTCACTCCTGTATCTAAAATACACCGGATTCTTGCTGGTCTACTCTGTTCGCTGGCCTCTGTCGGACTGGGCTCCTCGGTTTGTGCCTGTTTGCTCCTCTCGGATAGTGTAAGTCTCTGGAGCCCTCGGGAGATGTTCAGCAGATATAAAAGGCAACTAAAATATCCCAGCCCCCGCCACCTGCCTGCGCCCCGGGGAGAAAAGGCGGGTCCTCGCATTGACTCTGAGTGTGCGTTGCACACACCGACTCAGTGTACCCAGCGTGGCAGCCAGTTCTTGGCTTCCGGTTCCCCCTCCGATCGCGAGGGGCTGCCGGTGTGTTTGTCCACGTTGTCTCCCCCAGTGGTGTCAGCGCTCCACAAACAGATTCAGGGGTGTCGGGGTGATCTGGCCCTCCTGCAGCATCTGCTGCTCGACGTTGAACAAAACTCTTGTCAACAGACAGCCCAGAAACCTTTCTTCTGTGGGCACCACTACCCTATTTACCCCACGACATGCCTTTCTAGTCTCGACGTCTAGGACTGGGATTACTCACTTCACCTGCATGTGATCTACGCACGCAGCGCCGGACGGCAGGGCAGCCTCAGCCGAGCACCTGGAAGCTGGGTTAGAGCCAGGCGCACCTGTGCCTGCACGTGGCCTTGGGCCTTATCCGTCATTGAACTTGGGGTATGTCCTGGTCACCCGTTAACTCCAGGCCTCGATGCTCAAGGGGAAATTGTAGTCCGGCCCTGATCGTGGGTATGTTACAGAGATGAAATGGTCTGTGGAGCAGACAGCCAGTACTCAATAAATGCCAGTTCTTTTTAAAAATGTGCATTTATTTTTTTTAAGGAAAGATGCAGGCAGGAATGAAGGCGAGTAGGCAGACGGGAAGAGAGAGGAGGAAGAAACATTTTATTTAGTTGTTCATCTTGGTTGTCACCCCTGGCCCCAGGAGGCAAACCTGGGTCCTTAGGATGTATGTGGACTGCGCTCAAATGGAGGTAGTGAACCCAACCGCTCTTCCACCAGGGGACACCACACAGCAGCTCTTCCCGCTCTCACCTGGTCAGACTATGTTTTTAGACACCTCCGTCAGCATGTTAGAAAATGCGGGTGCCAAAGGGACAGCTCGTGGGCCCTTCTTGGCCAGAGACTTCCTCGCCCCTTTACCTGGTGTAGGTCTTTCCCAGGAGGCGGCCCAGGCCAGACGGAGGCCGCCTGCAGAGCTCCCCACACCCCCCTCTCGCTGACGTGCCCCGGAATGGAGGGAGTCAGAGGGAGCTGTGGTTATTCAGGGCCTCTGCTTAAATTAGTTTCTGCCTGGGGTCTGTATGACTTGCCTGCGGCGGATTCAGTCACGTGAACGGTGCACACCGTCCCTGAGTGTAAGTTAGCGATGTTTTCAAGTGGTGTCCAGCGAGGCTAAGTCTGGATCTGAGAAGGGAGAGGGCTAGTGGCTGTCTCACACTACGGTGACATCCTTGCGTGCAGGAGGTGTTCGTTCTCAGGGCCTTGTCCCAGGATGACACTTCATTCGTTCACTCATTCATTCATTCGCTCGAGTGCGCCTGGCAGCTCCATTCCGTGGCAGCGCTGCATGAGGCGCGCGGGCCAGCCGTGAGCACTCGGAGCTGACCTTCTAGACCTGAGGCGGCCACTCACAGATCCTGTCGTCTGGGAGCTTTGACAGAGAACAATACTGTGAAATAATGAAAGTGAAAATAACGAGGGAGGAGGGACGTAAGTGGTGTTTAACCAGGTCATCAGCAGGACATAGGAGCAGGCGAAGAGGCTTCAGTCTAGAGAGCTGCCGTCAGAGGGGCTGGAGGGCCAGGAGGGGGGCAGTAACGGAGCTGAGTTCTGAGTGAGAAACAGCTTGCCAGGCCTTAGCCTTCCAGGCAAAGAATGAGGACATCCCTGTGCCCTGAGGGTCTAGAGGATAAGTCTGCTGACTGGCTGGATCAGTCCCTGTCCATCCAAGGATCTGGGTTTGTGTCCCGGGGCCAGGGAACCACCAAGATGAACAACTAAATAAAATAAAGTGCCTCTTCCTCCTCTTTCTTTCTGCCTGTCTCTGCGCCCTTCACTCCTGCCTGTACTTTCCTTTAAAAAAAAAACAAAAGAATGATGACTTTTAAAAGAAGGAATAAAGGTGCAAGCAGGCGGATGAGGGGTCCCACAGGAGCCCGTGGTGGCAATGCTCTGCTAAGAGGACACAGCCGTGGCGAGGCAGGCCTTCTCCCAACTCGACTTTGTCTTGCGTCTTCTCTTTTTTAAGTTGTATTTTCAGAGGAAGGAAGCAGGCAGGCATGAAGGCAAGCAGGCGGGCGGGGAGAGAGGGGATGAAGAAGTCTCTGGTTAGTTGTTCATGTTGATTGTTCCCTGCACCCAGGCCTCGGCTCTTGAACTCTGGTCCTTGGTTTTATGTCGCCAGGCTGCAGCCACAGACTTAACGCCCAAGCCACCAGAGATTGAAATCCTGCCTCCTCTGAGATGTGCTCCTTCTTGAACTCCAGGGCTCGCCCGTAAGACAGAGACCGCCGCACACTTTCACGGTCTCATCAGCGTTAGATTCTCTGTGCAGCAGTGTGGTTGCTGTGAGGAGACCCCACCACAGCATCTCATGCTATCATTCATTGTTTCCAAAGGAGCCAAAGAGAAACAGGTATTTGCAAGGGGAGGGAGCCAGCCCACACCTGTGGCGGTGCATTCACCTCGTCTCTATTTCCTAGGTGAAACCATTCTTGCCAAGCCAAACCCGGCCTCCTAGAACACGGAGTTCCTTTTTCAAAGTGAATCTCCTTGAAATAAAAATGGCAGTGACTTCCTAGGGCCTGCCACGTTGGAATGCCCAGACCCTTCCTCACTCTGCGTGCTCCCTCCTTTCTCCTCCTCCTCCTCGGTTGTTTAAGTGCCCGCACGTGTCCCCCGGCTCGGTCAGTTCCCACACTGCTGGCTGCACCCTAAGGCCTCACTGCCCAGCAGCGTGAGTAGCGCCCCCTGCTGTTGGAGAACGGGATGGTGCCTCCCGCCCCACAGGCTCCTGGTTGATTCTGCGCTTTCATAGCACCAGGCTCATTCCCTGTCCTCAGCGAGGCTCCTCTGGCCTCTGGGATGGGCCGGCCCCTCGCCCTCACCCTCACCTCTGTAGCACATGTCACAGGTACAGTTTCACTTTTCTTCACTGGACTGTTTGACCAAAGCCAGCTCAGAAGCCAGGCTGTTGCGTTCTCACTCCGTCACCACTAGCGCGTCTGCACGCAGCTTCCAGCGTCGGGCGCTCCTGCGACGCATGTTGTTGAACGAGGCGCTGACCTTCCAGGCAGCCCCATCGCTCCCATCAGTCCCTCAACACGTACCGTTTCGCTTGTCAAAGGTGAGCAGGAGGAAGCCCAGAACCAGCATCCTCCCTGCTAACTAAGAGCACCAGGGCCACGCCTCTGGCAAAGAGCAGGTGCGGCAGGTGCTGGATGCCTGGACTAGAGGCTGATGGAGCAAATGGGAGCACAAAGTACTGGTACTGGCAACGGGGTGCGTGTGAAGTGTGTCCCACACTCTTGCTCCCTCCTGCCATGCCCGCTCCCCTCGCTGGTGTCTGCAGTCCCTGCTCGTAGGAAAAGAACTCGGAACTGCTTGGTGGTGGATGGCTTAAGGCTGGCAGTCTCCCCTCTGTCTTTTACTTGCCCTTTCTTCCACCTCGGACGTGGCCGTCGTAGATCCCAGCTCTCACTACTGTCCTCCATGTGTCTTGGGGCAGGAAAGAGAAAGCCAGTCTCTCTCCGGATCACCAGCCTAGAGGGCAGAGGAGTTTCTCTCCCTCCTTCCCATTCCCAGTAGAAAATGAAGAGCCTGTGGCTCCCGCTCAGGTGGCCTGAGAACTTGAGATGGGATTCTTGTCTGGGGAGAGAGAGAAAGGGAGACAGAGAGAGAGAGAGAGAGAGAGAGAGA
>RJWH01011248.1:0-13054 GCA_004363575.1 Solenodon paradoxus | reverse complement strand
GGTGATGGCACCTAGATGGAGGCCCTGGTGCTATTGATTGGGAGGCCGGGGTGCACATGGAGGAGAGACAGTCAAACCGTAGTGACCCATTGGGGGAACAGCAAGTACAGAAGACGATTCAAGTGTCTGTTAGGTGCCAGAGTGGACCCTGTCCCCTTGGCATTACTGGGGCATTCACCCAGATTATATAAACAAGGAGAGTTCTGTCCGAAGAGGGAGATAATGGACAAGCTGAGATTGAGGTGTCTTTGGTTGGTTGGAGATACCCAATGGGTGCTATTGGGACATGAGTGAGAGTAATATTTGTCGAACGCTTGCTGTGTGTATGGCATTTTTCTAAATGCTTTGCATATATTATTGAATATTCACAACCATCTTGTTGGGTTCGTAATGCTATACTCCCATTTTTCAGGACAGGCAACAGAGATAAGGAAAGGTTAAACAACTTCAAGAGATAGCCACACTTTCAATACACTTCTTTTGAGAGGAGGGGAGGGCTATCAGTGCCCTGCCCCAGAGAAGGCAAGAGAGGCATTTCAAAAAGTAGGACATCAACACTAAAAAGACATCTTTATCCAGAAAGTAGCCAATCCCAGGGAAGGACTGCTTCCAGGGCACTCTAGGAGGGGTCAACAGAGTCCCATCCACCTATAAAAAATAAGTCTCATTATTAAGGTTTCATTGCTTTTGAGAGGGGGAGCTGGAAGCCACCTCTTCAATAAACTCTTCCCACATGTATGGACATTCAAGAGTTTTGAAAGGAACTTGAAAGTTGTCCATATATCTACTCTAGGGCTTAGAGAACTAAGTATCCTTTTTCTGCTTTGCTCCTCAACTGCGGCTTAAGCTAGCTTTGAATTGTTAGTTTAAATATAAATGGTAAAGTCTACATAGTGTGTATAGAGGAACTTGCTGCAAAATTATTTGCTCAATATTTAATACTTTGGATAATAAACATTGGAAGAATCATCACTGTGGCTCCTACCCTTTGGTGTGTGAGCTTTTGAGGAGCTTGCTGGACTTGATTTCCTGGCATGTGCTCTCTCCAAGGAGACACGACATTGTGTTCTGAAGGCATCCTTCACACCAGGTATTACAACTTGGAGAAAGATCAAGACATATATGAATTTTGACTATTACTGAACCTAGTTGCACAGGAAAGCAGCCTTGGGGAAATCTTGCCCATTCTCAGTTTCGGATTAGGATGAACCTCTGCGCCCTACACCCCAGGCCTTCCAGGTTAGCTTCTCCACTTCCGGTAGTGACCCAAAGTGATGAGATTGCTTTTCCCAGATGGGGCAGCAGCAGTTTGGCTCCCCGCGGACCCGACGTCACGCTGAGGGAGAATCGGTTTCCAGAGTAGTGAGGGGACCTAGGGACTGACAGTGTTCTTGGTAAGGAGACAGCTCTCCTGTTTGCCAGAGAGGCTTCCCCTGGCCTTTATGATGTGTGTTTACATGGGCGGAGGGATCCCTTGCCAGCTGACAGCCACACCGCGGCCGGCTCTTCTTTTTTTAAAGAGCCTAGGCGCAGGCGCTGATTGGCCACGGTCCGAACGTGTCAGCCTCCGGGGGCGGGGTCGGGGCCGCATTGTCTGGTCTGGGGCCGGTTGGACGCCTCAGAGGACGGTCCTGGGCCGCCTGCTCCTGGAGTCCCGCAGCTGGAGCGCCAGACTGCTGGGAGCGAGGCTGGGCGGGGTCAGGTTCGGATTCCCGGAGGAAAGCGTGGTTGGATCCCTGCGGCCGTATCGGAACCACGCCGCACTCCGAGTGCCACGTCTCCAGGAACCCCTCCTTACTCTAGGACAACACTCCGCCCCGCACGGGCCTCCGTCCCCCAAACCGTACCCAAGTGTGCAGCCTTAGATCCTTTGAACATTTTCCTAGAAAGCTTCATTCTTCTCCGTCACACTCAGCCCCCAGACCTCACCTCCCAAGCAGCCCGAACTTGGCCCCTCCCCCTCACGCGCCCCCAGATCTGCCTACTTCGCCCTCCAGATGCGCCCGCCTGCTGAGGAGGCACTCCCCGCGTTCCTTCCGGTGGCCAAGAAAGGAAGGCTGCGCTCCTGGGTTCCAAGTTGGGGGCGCATTTTCCCCTCCCCCCACGTGGGCCCTCAGTCCTCTGATCACCATCCTGGGACCCGGCTCGCGGTTGATGGTGCTGGCCTGGCTCCCGGTTTCGGAAGGGGCGGCGGCCGGCTCAGCACGTAGCGCACGTGAAGGGTCTGCTCCCCACCCCCTCTTGGTGTGGCTGCGGCTGCCTCCGACCACTTCCCAGGGTTCAGGGTGTTGAATTTGCACAGCCTTTCACCCCGACCTCAGCGCTGATCCTCCTTCCTACTACGTCCCTTCTAACACAACCCTTCTCTCCCCAACCTAGCTTTCTCCTTTACCCCTGTTTCCCCAGTGCACAGGCATCCCTCAGCCTCCAGTACGTCTCAGCCACCCCTGTCTCCAATTCAATAGTATAATCTCTCCCACCACTTTTGGTACCTGCAATGTTTGGGATCAGATGCCCCTGAGGAAACCCACATACTCTGAGATCTCAAGATGAGCTGTGGCCTTTTTGGCCTCCCTGTTTTATGTACTTCCTGTACTCACAGCATCTTTTTTACTGCTACTCTCTATTGCTGCATTCATAGCTCAGTATTTTGTATTACTACCACTGCCACTCCAGCCTTCTCCCTCTGCATATGCCTTTCCAAGAGACTGCAAGCCTCCAGAGAGGTGTGAGGGTCTCTGGCCCTGGTACAAGTATGGGGTAGAAGGTCCACAAGCATGTGTCGAAGGGCACGAGAAATGGCCTTGAGTGTCTGTGGCTCCTACTAGCTGAGGCTGGAGCTTTGGACAAACAAGAATCTTGCTGTCCAGATGAAAAAGGAAGAGCTCTCAGAGCAAATCAGTATGTGGGGTGTTGGGGAGCCCACCTGGTGGGAAAAAAACATGCCCCCCACCCCCACACGTACACACCCCATTCTCTTGCTTTGCTAATTTTCCTGGACCCAGGAATCCTCCTTCCTTTGCTGTACTCTGTGGAATTGTTTGCTCTCTGCTCTGCCCCACCTCCCAGCTGTGGGGCCGCCCTGGGGATCGTCTCTGGGCTTCTGTCCCTGGTAAGCTGGGTCTGAATACTGGGGAGACATCTGGTAACTAAACACCTCTTCTCCTCCACGCCACCTCTTCTTCTCTAGTCCTGGGATCCCTTCTCTGCTAACTCTATGCTCTGGGATCTAGGGTTCAGGACTTCACTTGTCTGTGGGGCCTAAAGGACTGGATGCTTGCCTCAGCCCCTTCCCAGGGGGCTTCCAATGGATGGGTCATTGAGCTGTTCCCACTGTGGCTGCTCTGCCCATAGAATGGGGAGGGGCAGCATCACCCACACTAGGGCTTTCAGGGTGTGTCCTCGCGTTCAGGTTGATCCACTTCAGAGGCCCTGTTCCCAAACAGCAGCTTCTATGCTACTGAGAGAAGCTGGAGTCTGAGGGGCATGGGGAGAACCCATGTTCCCTGTTCATCCATCACCACCACCTCCATCTAACTAAGGTCTGGGCTGAGGTACTCCTCTGCATGCTCTAAAGCCCTGTATAGAAGGAATGTTTAGGATTCTCTGTATCCAGGATGAAAGCCTTCCAACAGGAAGAAAATGGCTTCTACGCTAATATCAGACATTCACAGAGCACTACAGAATCTGCTATGCTTGAAAATCACAACAAATCATGTTGAGTGTCCAACACAGAGTTAGACAATTGAAATACTAAATGCAAATGTCCTGTCTTCTGTCCCCTGACAGGAAGGGTGACATGAGAGAAACTAGGAATACTGTACTAACATGAGTAAGAGAGGAGCAATAATTCAGTCTACTCGATATATCCACTCTTCGAAGTAGCTGAGTATTAGCACCATTTTTCAGTGGGACATACAGAAATTCAGAAAGACTATTAGCCAAAGTCACAGAGATCATGATAAAGCTAGGACTAAAATGGTGATTCCATAGCCTTTGAGAGTCCCCAAACTCCAGCTGTCTCCTCTAAAGCTGAGGAAAGGAGATATGGACTCCCATGCAGATCTGCAGATCTCATGAGCAGTTCTCCCTCCACCTGCCGGCAGGTATCCATTCTCTCCCTCCAAAGCCACTGTTTTTCCGCTATGACCTCTACTTTGTTTACATATCAACAGTTTCAATAAACAATAAAAGTTTCACTGAACAACACTTGCACTTACATAGTTTTGTAACCAACTATTGGACTGTGATTCAAGTAGAAAAATGCTGCTCTGCAGTTATTATTTCCTGCCACTTGGTAGCTTTCAAGATATAAATCCTGGTGACTCAGGGACTAAACCAGTGGCTGAGGCATAAACCATGCAAAAAAATCCCAGAAGAGAGATTACATCCTGGGACCCCGGGAGAACAAATAAAGTTAATAAAAAATACTTCCTCTTCTGCTTCCTTTGTTCCATCTTTTTAAAAATACTTCTTTGGCGTGCCCTGGTAGAGTAGCAGTTGGATCAATCACCTGGAAAGGATGCAAGCCATATAACTCTGGATTCAAGCCTTGGGTCAAGGGGGAAACAACCAATGTGAACAGCTAAGTGAAAATACAATAAAATGCTTCTTTCTCCTCTCCCGTCCTCTCTTTAAAAAAAAAAAAAAGATAAAAATCTACAAGCAACTGTTCTCCACTCAGACTAATCTAAAATTTCAGCCACTGATCCTGTCTCCTCCATCTCCCTGTAAGTCACTCAGAATACTAGCTGCATCTTATACAAAATCAGCGACTATCTCTTATCACTTCAGTTTGTTTTTCACTGTGTGCAATCTTCTCTTGCTTTCCTTCTACCTCTGCCCGTATCTCTCAACCCTAGGCATCACTCTGGGCCCAAACTTTTTAGCTCTTTAATCCGTACAAGAGTAGGTTGACCAAATTTCTTTGAGTCAAAATGGAATGGGGCTTTTGGGCCCCCTCAACAGACTGGGCCCGGTACAATTCAACTGCCCCTCTCGCCCCATGTTACAGACAGGACAAAAGTTTATTTAAAATGGTACAAAATAGATGGTTGGAAAATAAGAAAATAAACAGTACTGTCCCATTTAAAATGGAATTACGGTCAGCTTATACAAACGTATTGTCAGACCAGGACAAACATACTCTTTAAGTCTCAAAAAAACTTACAGCAGGGTTCAAAAACTCAAAAAATGCCTATGAGGACAGACAAATAAATATCAGCAGAAATAGTCTGAAAAAAAATGAGTGTACATTCCAGTACCTGAGGACAGGCATTACTAGGCCAGGGTGGCAAACAAGTTTGACTTTTTCAAGAAAACTCAAACGTCTAGGTTTTTATAAAAGCTTGCCTTATCTTTTTTTTTAGTACAATATGTTTGATTTTACACAGTGAAATAGTCATATGTATAGGTTCGCCATATGTGCAGTTTCCTCATTCCTCAGATATATGTCAACATACCCTAACATGCACCAAATCACCAAGTGTTCTTCACCACTGTTTCCACCAGCTTTTGTTGTTTCCAAACATTTGAATAATAGCCAATCTATTAGGTGTAAGGTGGTATATTGTTGTTTTGATTTGCATTTCCTAGTAGACAGTGAGTAGAAACATCTTTTCATGTACCTGTTGGCCATCTGTATTCCTCTTCAGAAAAACGTTTCTCCAATTCCTCTTCCCATTTTTTTATTAGCTTGCCTGTTCTTCTGTTGTTAAGTTTTATGAGTTCTTTCTATATTTTAGATATTAAACCCTTGTCAGAAATATGAAATGCAAATATCTTCTCCCAGTTAGTAAATTGTCTTTTTGCTTTGGTGATGTTTTCTTTCTCTGTGAAGATTTTTGTTTGATGTAGTACCAATTGTTTATTTCTGTTTTTGATTCCCTTGATGCTGGAGTTGAGTCCACAAAGGCATCTCTAAGGCTAATGTCATTCTATGTTGTCTTCCAAGAATTTTATGGTTTCCAATCTTATGTCCAAATCTCTAGTCCACTTTAATTTTTGTGAATGGTGTTAGACAGTGATTTATCTTCATTATTTTGCATGTCACTTTCCAGTTATCCCAATACCATTCATTAAGAGACTTTTCTTTTTCCATCTGTTATGGCAAAGCCTCCAGATGGTGAGAAGACTGACAGCTGGGCACTCAAAGGAAGAGAAAATAGCGCTTTATTGCAAACACTGGTGCTGGCTCAGGGATATTGCTATCCAAAGCTAAGCAACGGGCGGTCTAGGGGAGTGCCTTTTATCTTCCGAGGTAATGATTCATCTCCTTGGTACATGTGGTTTTTACTGGCAACTCTTATCAGTTATGTACAGCTGCAGAATAGGGAGGCTATGCTTGTTTGTCCTTAATCACGATAACAAGGCATAGCTGTAGTCTCCTTAGAACAGGATATAGCTACAGCCTCCGTAGTACCATGGAAAATTCCTGGCAGACTAACTTTTGCATTGGGGGTGGTCAAGGAAAAGCTCTTCTACCACACATTGAACACTTTTGGCTCCTTTATCTTAGATTAACTGACTGTATGTGAGTGGGTCTGTTTTTGGTGATTCAATTCTATTCCACTGATCTGTGCCTATTATTATACCAATACCATACCATTTTCATCACTATCACTTTGTAGTATAGCTGACTGTCTGGGAGTGTAATCCTCCAGATCCGGTCCTTTTCCCCATAATTGCTTTGGCCATTTGGGATCTTTTGTTGTTCCCTATAAATTTAAAAAATTTTGTTCTATGTCCTGGAAAAAAAATTTTAATGAGGTTTTCATTAAATCTGCATATTACATTAGGTAAGATGCTATTGATCCTTCCCAACCATAAACAGAGGATATCTTTCTACATCTTTGTGGCCTCCTTTATTTCTTTTAAGATGGACCTGTAGCTTTCATTGTACAGGTCTTTCACCTCCTTTGTTAAATATATCCAAGATATTTGATTCTTTTTACTTCTCTTTCAAATGTTGTGGTTTTCTTGATTTCGTTTTCATCTAGCATTTTGTTTGTATATAAAAATATGACAGATTTTTCTACATTGATTTTGTATCCTGCCACTTTACTCTATATATTATTAATTCTAGTGGCTCTTTGACAGAATTTCTAGGGTTTTCAATATGTAGAATCATGTCATCTGCAAGTAATGATAGTTTTACTTTCTCTTTTCCAATTTGGATTCCTTTTATTTCTTTTTCTTGCCTAATTGCTCTGGTTAAGACCTCCAGTATGATGTTAAATAGCAGTGGTGAGAGTGGACAGTCTTGCCTTTTTTCTGACCTGAAAGGAAATGCTTTCAGTTTTCACCATTGACTATGATGTTGGCTGTGAGTTTGTTGTATATGACCTTTATTATATTGAGTTATATATCTTCTATCCCAATTTTAAGCAGGATTTTTATCATAAATGGGTATTGGATATTGTCAAAAGTTCTCTCTGCATCTATTGATATGATCATGTGTTTTGTCTCCTTACTCCTGTAGATATGGTGACATGTATATTGAATCATCCTTGCATCCCTGGGATAAATCTCACTTAGTCGTGATGTATGATCTTTTTGATGCATTGTTGGATTTGGTTTGCTAATATTTTGTTGAGAATTTTTATATCTATGTTCATTAGAGATATTGGTCTGTAATTTTGTTTCTTGGTGATGTCTCTGCTTTAGGTATAAGTGTGATATTAGCCTCATAGAAAGTATTTGGGCATGTTTCCTCTTCTTACAAATGTTCAGATCTTCCATTGAATTTTGAAAACAGTGTGGGGTCAACCAAAGGTGCTTGTGTTCAGACTTTGTTCTTGAGGAGCCTCCTTCCTTCCCTCTGCCTGGAGAGGCTATGGGATGGGTCTTGCTTCAGGAGTACAGTAGTTTCCAAGGGAATATAGGATGCAGCACCCAAGAGAAATGCTGGAGTGCAAGTGAGTACTGCCCTAGCCCAGTATGCGGGTCTAGTTCATGCTCCTGGACTTAAAAGAGAACTTTCACTTCCAGCAAAATCTGGAGCCCAAACTCAAGATATACCATGGCAATAGGCATAGTGTCACAGATGATCTACTCCTAATTACAATCTTTATGAGAGGTCTGGGGGATGTCAGTGCTTTTTAATACTTATTTTTCCCTCTATTTTTTGTCTCCTCTGAAGACCTCAGAGAAATGAGAATCAGATGCCAATATATGGAAAATTTCTCAGAATGCTGCATATCTGTGTAAGAATTTGAAAGTAAAAATGTGGGTGGGGGTATAGGAATAAAGGGAGATAAACCTCTAAATAAGAGGGGGAGGAAGGCAGTGCTAGTTTACATGGTTGAAAACAGTTGTTCTTCCTTGTAATAAAATTGGTAACATCTATTGAGTGCTTACTATATGATACACCTTTGTGTGGATAATCTCTTTTAATCCTCATAAGGAGTCTTGAGAGTAGCCATCATTATCTTCATTTTCAAGGTGATAAACTGGGGTTCAGCGAGACTGAGGCATTTGGCCAAGGTCACATAACCAATAAGTTTAGCAGAACCAGATATAGCCATGCTGTCAGTCCAGAATCTGAGCTTTAAACCATCCCCCAGGTGGTGTACTGCCCAGTCCTCTTGGCAGTGCTGTGTCTCTGACACCTAGCATAGCGTTTGTTGAAGAAACAGATAACCACTTAACATTATCACATAATCCCTGATTGTGAGTTACTAAATACAGTTGAATATATTCTTTGAGTCAAGTATTATGCAAAGCACTGTAGATGGAGCATTAACTAAAACAAGGCCCTAATACAAACAAGGTTGTTTACGGTAGAAATAAGTGCTAAGGAAATTAGAGTACATGATAGAGTAATGGGAGGATGCGATAGTGAGCATAGTGAAATCATAGTTTCCTCAGGCAAGAAAAAAGAACCTATAAGTTCAGGATAAATGTAAGAGGGAGGTGGCTATTGGAAAGTCTATAGGGGAGAGATCAAAGAACAGGAGTACAATACGCAATGACCCTGAGTCAGGAAACAACTAGGTCTTCCAAGAGATACCCCTTTCCCCCAAAAAGCGGGGAGACAGAAATAAATGAAGTCAAAGAGGCAAAGAGAGGGCTAATCAGGCAGGATCTTGTATGTCCGGACAGGAATTTATATTTCATCTTGCTTGCAATGGCAGAATTGTAGGCAGGGAAGGGATATCATTTGATTGACAATATTAAAAAAAAATGTCTCTGACTGCCATGTGGAAAAATAGATTTCTGGAGAACATGGTGGACACTGGGATCTATTAGAAAGTGGTTGCTGTAATCCAGACAGGAGACAGAGGTGGCATCAGCTATTGTCATAGCAGTAGAGATGGTGGAAAAGTATCATTTTCTGAGTACATTTTGGAGGAAATGGTAGCAGCACTAACTAGAATGTGGAGTGTTAGGAAAGAGAGGCATAAAGAATGACTCCTAGATTTTTCTCCTAAGCGAACAAGTGGTGCTCATTATTGAAATGAAGAAAATTTGGGGAGGAAAATATTTGGGAGGCAGGAAGAATCTGTAGTTCTGCTTTGGCTCTGTTAAAGTGAAGATACCGGTTGTTCTTCTGTATGGAGATGTGTGCTATAGTCAGGTAACCTGGAGTTTAGGACGGCATCAGGGGTGCAAACAAGGTCAGTCCTGGGAGTAGTCAGTGTGTGTGTGTGTGTGAGTGTGTGTGTGTGTGTGTTATATATGAAATATATATGCACTGCTGTATGTGTAAATATATACATATATGTATATACATGTATATACCTATATCAGGTCATATAAATATATATTCATATGTATGTGTATATATATATAAAAGCTTTGGGAATCTGGGTAAGATCACCCAGAGTAAGTGTAAGGAAGAAAAGAGAGTCAAGGACGAAGCCCTAGGACTCTCCTACATCTAGAACCTGGGAAGAGGATAAACCAGGAAAGAAAGGAGGAGGATGGTCAGTGTGGCAAGAATGATGTCTGAGAGGAAAGTGTTTTAGGGAGGAGGTTGTCGGTGTGCCCTGATGAAACAGCAGTTGAGTCTGACACCTCCAACCAGAACACTCCACATAAATCCCAAGAACCCATCTTTGTGTCTAGGACCAAGGAAAACAACCAAGATGAACAACTAAATGAAATAAAATGCATTCTCCTCCTCTCTCCTCTGGTCTGCCTGCTGCTTGCTTTCATCCCTCCCCACACCTTTCATTTAATAAACAAAATGAGGCGGCTGTAGTCAACCGCATGAAAAGTTTGAGAGAAGGTGAGTAAGACAAGGAAAGAGAAGCAAAAACAAACTGGCGCAAACGAATAAAGACAACACTTCAAAGAAGTCCTTTAAAGAAGAGTGCAGTAGAATGGGGCAGAATTTGGAGAGAACATGACTTGAGGAGCAATTCTGATTTTTCGTTTCTTACCCTTGGAAGATAGCAGACAGAGCCTTCCTTTTTGTCATGATGCAAGCGGTCCAGGAGAGAGGGAGAACTTATAATGCAGAAGAGAAAGTGGGTAACTGCAGGAGGGAAGAGCTGAGATGATGAACAGCAGTGGGAGTCAGCCTCTTAGGGAAGAGGAGACAATAGGGTAGAGAGACAAGAAAGTGGAGGATGGATGGAGAGGAGGTGTGGGGGCTCTCATTATCTCTCTGTTAAAAACCTAGTGTTGGCCATTGGGATGAATACTAAGTGCTAAGCAAGCACTTTTCACACATCAGGCACATGCGTACCTCTGATGTCAGGTGGGGAGGACACAAAGAGTAACATCATAGAGGGAGCTTGACTCAAGGCTCCTTTCTTCATTATGCCTGGAGTGACGAGTGGTCCTTACCACTACCGGCTCCTCTTATACTCTGTCTCTCTCCTGTCTCTTCCAGAAGCCCATGGAACCCAGAGAGTCACATGAGGGCAGTGACTCCACGGTGACTGGTCAGTGACAGGCAGTGCAGAGGGGAGCAGATTTATGCATATGGTGGTGAAAGTGCCAGCTGATATTGTAAAGTCATTTCACTCCGTGTATGTATCTGTGTATTTCTGTCCTGGAGGAAAGAAGCTATTTCTTTTACATAAAGTGTTTTGTGTCTGATTCATCTATTTGACTAAAAGTCTTGGCTGAAGAAAACCAGGTAAGAAAAGTTTCATCTGTGAAGTCGCTATAATGTCTAAGTATGTTATTTGCTTCTAATACTATATTTTTAGAGCTTCTTTCAAAAAGCCAAATAGCTGAGGGAGTGAAGTATCTTAACTTCTACTACAGTAGTAAGCTGGCATGGAAATGGGCGATGGAGAATATGATAGCCTGGAAGCATAGGAATCCTGGCTACAAGTTCCTGTACTGAATATACAGGAAGAGACTCAGGCAGGCGCACAGGCATATTCAAGTCTTTGCACATATCAAGCAGACTCAGCAGAGAAACACCTTCTCACGGGAAAGCAGGCACTACCAGAGGAAGAGAACAGCACTTCTGTGAATGAGACTGCCTGAACTTCAAGTCAACACTCAGGAAAGGATCTTTTGTACTGACAGAGTCATGTTCCAAAGTCTGGAATAATACTAAAAATGTCACTAAATCCAGGATATCCTTTATAAAAAAAATTTTTTTAAAGTAGCAAACTGCATGGCACTTAGAGATACTTCAAGTTCAGGTATTTGAATAAATTGTTTGAGTTTTATTTTAAAAGAGCAGGTGTGGATGGTGACTATTTTCTCAAAAAGGCCACATCACTAATGGCCCAGCTAACCCTCATCATTTTGAGGAGAGACAACATTGGGAGAGTTGAATCTCCAAACAAAGCTATAAAGAGAAGGCAGCAGAGATCACATGACAGGTGGCTTTCCTTCTTTAGGCTTCAAATAAGGTCCTCACAGTGGGCTTGGGTAACTGATTAACAATGAGCAGGAGGAAGGATAGAAGATGCGCTGTTGGTGTTGAAGGCTCTTAGAGGACAAAAGGGAAGCTCTAGGTATGGGCAGGATGGAGAGAGTCACCAGCTGTCAATATTGCCTTTTTGCTCTAGGAACCATCTACTGTGACAGACAAAATGCAATGTCCCATCAGGCACTGCCTCTTAACCTCCTTGGGCATTGGATTCCTATATTTCTTCCTTGCTCTGCAAGGCCCCAGGGAAATTGAGGACGACCAAAAGGAGGTGGCTCTTAATGGTCAAGTAGCAACCCTTGCTCTCATCATGGGAATTGGGAAATGGAGGGTGGCAATGATGTGGGCAGGTAGAGAGTCTCAAATCACCTGAACCTTTCCATGTGAGGGCAGGAAACCAAAAATGGTTGGGGGCTTGGACCTAGATCCACAGTTCCATAGCTGCTGTTTCCTTTTTCTTTTTCATATTTGTGTGGATAAAAAAAGAGCAACTATTGCTTGAGCTCTGGATACCTTGAGCAATCATCAAACATCTTGAGAGTGACCCAAGATCATTGTAGGGAGAGTAATTCACTCACCTCCCTTCTAGAAAAGCCTGTAGGAGGCCAATAAGAGTTAAACCCTGCTCTTTCTATGAAAGAAGGGACATGTTTTGCCTTTTTTCAATACCCCAGGAGGAAAGTTATACCAGAAGAAAGAACGCGAGACCAGTAGAAAACTGGAAGAGTCTAACCTTCAAATCGACAAAAAAAATCCAGCAGAGAAAAAAGAGTAAGTTCCAAGAAGGGGGACAGGATGCTCCAGGTGATGCGGGGATAGCAGAAAAGCAGATAACCTGGAAGGAAAGAAGAAAGGGGGGAGGAAAAGAGGCAGGAATATCCTAAAGAATATTTAAATCTGCAGACAATTCTCTCCCCACCAAGGCATCTATATGTGAGGAATGAAAAAGGAGGGAAAAGATAGAGTCACTATAGCAAGGAAGAAACCCTGAATTAGAGAACATTTGAATTAGAAGGGAGTCAACCTTCGCTCAACCTTTGGAGTTTTATGGATCAGGATCTAACCTCAGTGAAAAAATTTGCTAACATTGACATCATCAGAGACAGCATAGGGACAGGAATCACAAGAACCATGTCTTCTTGCTTCTGAAAGAAGTGCTCCTTCCTTTCTTCCTTCCTCCCTCCCTTCCTTCCTTCCTTCCTTCCTCCCTCC
>RJWH01011247.1:0-13059 GCA_004363575.1 Solenodon paradoxus | reverse complement strand
GTAAGATCTTAATCTCTTCTATAAAGAGGGTGGCGCACCCTGGCGAAGTAGCAGTTAGGTCAATCACTTCCGAAGGAGCGCAGGCCACACCCCTGTATTGGAGTCCTGGCCTGCCTGCCTGCTAGCATTCACTCCTGCCTGCACCTTTCTTTTAAGGAAATAAAGCACTCATACACCTCAACAATAAAAAGGTAAATGACCCACTCAAAAAAAGGGTAGAAGAATTGAACAGACACCTCTCAAAAGAAGACACACAGATGGCCTACAGACACCTGAAAAAATGTTCTGCATCACTCATCATCAGAGAAATGCAAATAAAAACCACAACATGATTCCACCTCACACCAATGAGAACGGCCTGTATCACAAAGACTGGAAATAGACTGAAATAACAAATGTTGGAAGCTTGGTGGAGAAAAAGGTTCTCTCCCTCACTATTGGTGGGAATGTAAATTGGTGCATACTCCCTGGAGAACAGTAAAGATGGTTCTACCATTGGAATGGCCTGCATCAAAAAGACTAGAAACAAGTGTTGGAAAGGCTGTGGAGAAAAAGGAACTCTCTGTCGCTCCTAGGCATACACCCAGAGAATATGAAATCTCTAATCAGGAAAAATATCTGCACCCCTGTGTTCACAGCAGCACAGGTCACAATAGCCAAGACATGGCAACAACCTCAATGCCCATCAATAGGTGACTGGATAAAGAAACTGCAGAATATGCTCAATGGGATGCTCTGCAACTACTTAAAAGAAGAAATTGTGTCCTTGGAAACCATCTAATGGACCGGAAGTGGTCATGTTAAGTGAAGTTAAGAATAAAAAAGAGAAATGCAGGATGGTTTCACTTCTGTGAAATATAATGAAACAAAACAAGTAAACACATAAACCCCAGCTAAATTCACAGGACACAAGATGATGGCTTCCAGAGGGTGGCAGCAGGAGGGAGGGAAGGAGGGGACAAGGTGGTGGGAAAGGGCATGAGAACTCTGGTGGTGGGTGTGGTGTGTAACACACAAACTGAGAGTGAGTTCAGTATCTTAAAATGTGTATGACTTTGTAAACAAAACAAATAATAGTAAATTATTATTTTATAAAAGGGTATGTGACCTGGTGGCTCAGGTGTTAAGCCTGTGCCTGGAGAGCAGTCCTCGCACAGCATAAGAACCCCATAAAACATCATTCCAAGTACATACAAAATTCAGCACCCAATAATTCGAGACTGTCTTTACTAGAAAAAGAAGATCCAAACATGAACTGAACTACTGTTTCCTTAAGAGTAAGTAGGTGCTATGGATTTGGGAAGTGACATGACTCAGGTTTGCCTGAAATAGGACATCTAAAACTTTAGTAAGTCACATTAATGCAAATCATATCAGAGTATATTTTTAAATATTGTATTAAAGAAACATTGCATTGGCCAGTTGCTTCAAAGGAGCAGAGCACATACCCTGGGTTTGAGTCCTGGGTGGGGTTGGGAGAGGTGGAACAACCAGTGTGAACAACTAGATAAAAATAAAATAAAGTGCTTCTTCCTCCTCTCTCTTCCTCCTGCCTGTCTACTAGCCTTCATTCCTGCCTGCACCTTTCCTTAAAAAAAAAGAAAAGAAAAAAACAAAAAACATTGCCCCATAACATTATATATGTTTAAGGTTTGCATCCTTGTAAATCACATCTGTATAGTATGCATTAAGTCTGCCTGTCTCTCTTTTTATGATGTCATCAGTCATTGGTGAGCTGTGCCTGGATTCATTGAATTCACAAGGAATGACAAAGCAGAATGCTCCCCCACCCTCTTTGGCTTAGTGGTTAAGTCCGCTACCACATACATCCCAAGGAGCAGGTAGGGGGAACAACCAAGACGAACAACTAAATAAAATTAAACGCTTCTTCATCCTCTCTCTTCCTACCTCCTATTTGACTTCATTTCACAGCCTGTACCTTTCCTTTTTATTTTTTACTTAAAAAAAGTTCTGATTCTCTCCTCCTATCTTCATTTATTAACTCAAATGTATCTAAAGGAGAAAATTTCCCCTTATCAACTCTTTGGTTTGTATCAGAAAGACAGGATAAATGCTTGGTTCTTTCCTTATATTGATTGTTTTTCAATTTAAAGTGTTTCCCAGGCATCCTCGCAAGGTGACCAAACGAGCTATTTTTATTGCCATGAACTCGGGATTTTTTTTGTTTTGTTTTGAAGGAAAGGTGCAGGGAAGAATAAGGGCAAACAGAGGCAGGCAGAGAGAGGAGGAAGAGGCACTTTTTAAATTTAGTTATTCCTATTGATCGGCCCCCCACCCCTTTTGGGGGTGTATGTGAATTGCACCAGCGGAAGGCTGCAGCCTTAATGCTATCCGGCAGGGCGCGCCAACTTCTGTATTTTAAACGTTTATATTCGATGTGTTTCAATCCACTGCGATTATCACCTTAACTGACGGTCGGATTTTTCCATCTATAATCAGTGCTATCATTTTCCACTTGACTTCTGAATCCTTCGCTCTGGATTTAGGCGCTTTCAGGCACCAACAAAGCATTCCTTTCCGGTTTTGCAGGCTCATCCTGTTGGCTCACGTGGCTTGAGACTTCGTAAGATATTCCACTTGGTGACAGTCTTGCTCCAGAAATGCCCAAAACCGCATTCCACCCCAGTCTCTACGCGCTCTCCTTCCGCCCTTTGTGTCTGAAAAAAACTGCCTGGAGCCAGAAGGCTGCTGGGGAGTGAGGCCGCCGGCTGCCGGGTTTTGGGGGCGAGCGGCTTTGGGCGGCTGTTCTCGCCTTTGGTCTCTGGATCTGAAATCAATCTGAGGTCTAAACTGTTAACTCTCATCAGATACCAGTTCTATTATGTTATTTCCATTCGGCCTAGACTTTGTAAATCCTCAATAGTTCCTTCACAGTAGATACCGCAATTTCCCGGCGTTGTTAAGAAGGGCTGTGAACCAGAGCGCCCTGGTGGAGCAGCGTTTAGGTCAATCGCCTCAGAAGGACGCAGACCACATACCCCAGGACTTGAGTCCCGGGGCGGGAAACAACCAGTGTGAACAACTAAATGGAAATAAAATAAAGTGTTTCTTCCTCCTCCCTATTTCTGCCTGTACCTAACCTTTAAATAAATGCTAGGAGCCGAAGCCTGGAGGGCATCTCTGTTCACCCAGCCCTGAGGTCCTGGGACTCAAGCGTCTGGGCTAAGAGCCCCCGCCATTAGCCAACCCAGACCCTAGGCCAGAGGTTTTCCAAGAGTGGTCCGTCTTGCATCCGCATCACGGGGCAACTCGTGAGAAATGCAAATGATCAGCCCCCAGACTGGCAAACCCGTCCTGGGGCAAACCACATGCTTTCACAGACCCTTCCCTGAATTTTGAGAACAGTGAATGCACTAGGCCAGGTGAGCTGAATGGAAAGTGGAGAGTAGTCCTCTGAGGACTAGCAGATCAGTCCACATGCATCCCAAGGACCCCGGTTCGAGATCCTGGCCAGGGAAACAATCAAGATACACAACTGAAATAAATATGAGTAAATGTTTCTTCCTCCTCTCTCTTTCTGCCTGCACCTTTCCTTTAAAAAAGAATAAGTAAAAGGTACACTGTCAGTGGCTGAGTCATAGACTATGCTAAAGCCCAGGGGAAAAGCACCGAGAGAACAAATGAATGGAAATGCTTCTTCTTCCTCCCTCTGTGTTCTTATCTGCCTGCCTTCCTCTTAAAAAGAAAGAAAACAAAAAGAAAATTCACCCATGCTGCTTGCAAGTTTTTCAGAAAAGAAGGCACTATCCTGTAGAAATAAATGGCAAACATAAACCCAGCAACCTAGGAATAATTTCTTTACTATTGGGTTAATTTGTAATATCATTTTGGATCATATTTTTTTCCACTTTGTTATCGTATTGTTATATAAGATTCAGTTTTCCAGTAACAACTTATGAATACATAGTTTGCAATTTTTATTTATTAAAAAAAAACTTTTTAAATTAAGGTTATTTTTTTAAAGGAAAGGTACAGGTAGGAATGAAAGTAAGTAGAGACAGGCAGGCAGGAAGAAAGAGGAGGAAGAAGCACTTTATTATATTTAGTTGTTCATCTTGGTTGTTCCCCACCAGCCCCAGGAATCAAACCTGGGACCTTGGGATGTATGTGGACTGCGGCCAACCCCTACTCCACCAGGGCACACCATAGTTTACAATTTTAAAATAAAAATATAATAGTTGATTATAGAGGAAAAACTCAGAAATACAGAAACATTAAATATTTCAAATCTCAACTTAACTTTCTAAAAATATATCCACTATTATATTTGATTTGCATAGTTTCAGACTATAACTATTTACATGCGATCATTCAATTATATCTAATATATGTGTATGGACAAAAAATACCCAGGGTTCATCAGGACAATCTATGTAATAATCATTTTGTAAGATATACTTAAGTATATAGATAAGCACATTTATAAACAATACATTACACATTATTCCTTTCATTCGATTAAGATCATATCACACACCGTGAATGTTTAGCGTCCTTATTTCATCATTTATTCTTATAATAACGCTCCATACACTTATTCTTAAAGTGCTTACATTTTTTTTTAAGGAAAGATGCAGACAGGAATGAAGGCGAGTAGGTAGGCAGGCAGGAAGAGAGAGAAGGCAAAGCATTTTTATTTTATTTTTATTTAGTTGTTCACACAGGTTACCTCCCCCAGGGTCCAGACTCGAACCCAGGGGTCTGTGGCTTACTCCTCTGGAGGCAATTAACCTAATTGCTACTCCACCAGGGTGCACCCCCAAAGTGGATTTTTTTTCCCAGTTTGGAATACGAATTTGCATTTGTTTAGATTACAGAAAGTATCCAAAAATAATCACATAAACAATCTAATCCTATTCCTCAGAACTAAAGATTTTTCAAATTTAGTTAGCAGTACAATTTCATTTAATTAGTAGTATAACTTCTTTTTTTAAAAAAAAAGAAAGATGCAGGGAGGCATGAAAGCAAGTAGACAGGCAGGAAGAGAGAGAAAGAAGAGCATTTTATTTTATTTTTATTTAGTTGTTCAAACTTGTTGTTCTTCCAGCCCTGGGTCTTGAACCTGGGTCCTTGGGAAATATGTGGACTACATACAGTGGATTTATCCAGTAGGCCACAAGGATACTCCATAATTTCTTGTTTTAATTTGCTCATAGATATAAATATTCTCACAACAAAATATTGCATGAACAAATATGTGCATTTTTTAACATGTGTGATTGATTTAGGATTTTTTATTCCTTTTCTTCCCCTCAATGGCTCAGAAGTTAAATTTGCTATTCCTATTATTTTAATATTTATATAGAATTCTTAGCAAACTGAAACCTACGTTTTCCTAACAATAACTAAAGTTAATCAGTACCTCTATTGACTTCTTTTCATATGTCTTTCTTTAGAAATTAACAGTCAATCTGGGTTCAGACCAGGAGCCCATGGGTGTTGAAGACCTCTGTGACCTTGCCAGGTCTCCGTGTCCTTTTTTGTCTGTCTCCATAGGCTCCTGAGCTGTTTTTGCTTCTGGCCATGGATCTTGGCCTTCTCCTTCCTTCTTTCTCATCTCCAGGGTGGCTGCGCCTGCCTGGTACTACCGGCCAATCTCATGAGCCATGTACTCTAACTGGGCAAACTTTTGTGTAGGCTGCAGCTGCCCAAACTTGAGGGCAGCAGAACTCACCACCCACTTTTTCTCATCATCAGATATCTTAGATGGTCTAGGGCGGCCACCAGGCTTGGTCTTGTGCGGCAGCATGCCAGAAGATGAAGCTGGGCCTGGAAGTGGTAAGAGCCACAGCATGGACTGGTGGTCATTTGCTTGTGGAAGAAGGTCAGGTACTTCAGCTGGTTTTGGGAGAAGTAGCCACAAATGTTGATACCTTCACAATGTCGGACCACAACCTTATGGCCCCGCCGCAACTGCCTGGCCACAATGGCTGCCAGGGGGCCCAGGAGGTGGCCTGGTCCCTCCAGCACCAGGACCTGAAACTGGCATCTTCAACAGCCACCTAGGTCTGCTGTCTGCTTTTTTGGAAGCCCAGTATATCACTTTAACAGGAACTGATTCATAGGTGTCAAAGGACTTACTTCCCTCTATCTCTCATGTAACATTTTTGGTAATTTAATTTCTAGTTTGTTACCAAAAGTTATTAAAAGTGTAAAAATGTAATTACTATTGGTGTTTTTTGACAGTCCATGTTTATTTGTAGATACCAGTATTCAATGCATCCTCCACCTCCGATTGCCTTTTCCTGGGTAGCTTTTTCACCTTGAGTCTGTAGGCATTAACTATTGAATCCTTATTTGTCCAAACATAACTATATTTTGTCCTCACTCTTGGAAGTGAACTGGGTGTAATATAGTTTTAAAGCTATTGTTAATTTTTTTTTTAATTTTAGAGTAAAAGAGGAATGCAGGCAGGCAGGCAGGAAGAGAGAAGAGGAAGAAGCATTTCATTTAGTTAGTTGTTCATTTTTACTTGGTCCCCTCCCTTCCTGGGTCTGGAACCCAGATCTTTGGGCTGTATGATGACTGTGCCCCAGGCATGGGCTTAACGCTCGAGTCACCAGGGCACTCCCTAAAACTTTTAAAACTATTACTCCAATCAGTCCTATAACCAGTGTTTTTATATTGTTTTCTATGTACCAGACACTGTTTTAGGCAATGCAAACATCAGAGGAAAAACAGTAAACAGCAGCTCTTACTTTCTCCAGCCAATCTAATGAGAAATGAGATGATCACTTTGATTCATATTCTTATGAATTTAATCCATCTCCCACACCTTTTCAGGATTTTATTTTTTATTCTTTTTAAGAGAGAAAGAAAAGAAGGAAGGGAGAAAGGAAAGGCAAGGAAAAAGCATTATTTATTTATTTATGTCATCCCCACCCCAGCCTCTTTTTCCTCCCCCTCCGGGGTCCTAAACCCAGGTCCTTGAACTTTACATGGCCCATGCCCCAGCCTTCTCAGCTGCTTGAGCCACAAGGGTATGCCATTTTCAAGTTGTTTTTTTTTTTTCCTCTTTGCACCTTTGAGGTTTCATTGCCATTCACTTTTTCTTTCTCAAAAATAAAATTATTTTTATCATCATGCTTATGAGCCACAAAAGTGCGCCCTCTGGTGGAGTACTGGTTTGGTCAACCAGGTTCACATCCTTGGGCAGAGATTACAAAGAAGATGAACAACTAAATAAAGTGTTTCTTCCACCCCCTTTTTCCTGCCTGCCTCTACTCACCTTCATTCTTGCCTGCACCATTCCTTTAAAAATAAAAAAATAAGACACAACATCAAGAAGGAAAATATACAGAAATAAAAGCCAAAGTTTTAACACCTTTAATACATAAAGTTCTTGCAAACCAAAAAAAAAAAAAAAAAGACATTAAAAAATGTTAAAGGAAAAGTGCAAGCAGGAATGAAGGTGAATAGGCAGGCAGAAGAGAGAGGAGGAAGAAACATGTATTGATTTTATTTAGTTTTCATCTTGGTTGATTGCCCCACCCCCCAACCCTCACCATGGGCCTTGAACCTGGCAGGGGGCTTTATCTGCTAGGCCAGAAGGGTGCCCCACATTCAAAGTTTTTGAATGGGCAAAGGGAAACAAATTATTTTTTTTAACACAAATGGGCAAAACACACGAGATTGTATCTGTTCGACAGCTGGATAATAATGGAAGAAATATTATTTGTGATAACTCCCTGATCACAGCTCCCCTCTCCTCTGTGGTAATCTCTTTCCTCTCTGCTTTCACAGCACTCTACTCAGAGTCATGACTTATGCACTATATAATATAGGCTATGTCTACACCTCCAGTTCCCTGACTGATCTATACTCTTCAAGACAATGCTTATGTCTTTTTTTTTTTTAAAGAAAGATGCAGGTGGGAATGAAGATGAGTAGGCAGACAGGAAGAGAGAAGAGGAAGAAGTATTTTATTTTATTTAGTTTTTCAAATTACTTGTTCCCAACCTCGGAACCTGGGTGCTGGGGATGTACATGGACCCTGCTTAGCCAGAGGCAGCGGACCTAACTGCTGCTCCACCAGGGCAGACCAGTCTCTTTTTTTTTTTTTTTTTTTTTTTTTTTTAAGAGATTTGTGAAGAAAGGAATGGAGGGAGGAAATGAAAGAATTTTTTACCCATTTATTTCTTATTTTGGTCTCCCTACCCCCACTTCAGGTCATGAGCCTTGATCTTTACATGTTCTATACCCCAGCTGTCTCAGCCACCTGATCCACCTCTTTTTTCTTATTGTTTAAATGGACTTTTTTTTCCTTTTATTGTACAGTTCTATGAGTTTCACCACATATATTCATGTGAGCACATCTATTCTCTATCACCCCCAAATCCTCCTTCCTCTTATCCCAATCACACTGCTACCAGCTATAAATCACCAACCTGTTCCCATCACTAGATTTATCTTTTCAAAAATGTCATAAGTGGAGTCATACAGCATGTGACCTTTTCAGATAGGCCGCTTTCACTCAGCATGACATGGAGATTCATCCATGTTGTTCTGTGTATCAGCGTTTTGGAGGAATATTCCACTGTAGGGTCTGTCTCCGTTTGTTGACACATTTACACACTGATGGCTATTTGATTGCTCCCAGCTGCGGGAAATGTACGAATGGAGCTGCTTTAAACATTCATGTGCAGGTCGTGTATGAACATAACTTCCCATTTCTCTGGAGTAAACAGCCAGGAGTGAAATCGCTGAGTCAGGAGATAAATATGCCATTGCAGGAACCCGCAAACCATCCAGAGTGGCTGTGCCATGTTGATTTCCCACCAGCAATGTATGAGTGATCCAGTTTCCCATGTCTTTGCCAGAATTTGGTGCTGTTACTAATATTTGTTTTAGTCATTTTAATATGTATTCATCTCATCACAGTTGTCATCTACATTTCCCTAATGGCTAATGATGGACATTTTTGTTTAAGGAAAGATGCAGGCAGGAATGAAGGCAAGAAGGCAGGAAGGAAGAGAAGAGAAAGAAGAAATATTTTGTATTTTAGTTGCTAATTTTTTCAAAGGAAAGGTGTGGGCAGGAATGAAGTTGAGCAGGCAGGCAAACAGGAAGAGAGAGGAGGAAGAAACATTTATTTATCTAGTTGTTCATCTTGGTGGTTCCCCCGGCCCCAGGTCACAAACCCATGTCTTTGGGCTTTATGTGGACTATGCTGCAGAAACGGTCTCAATGCCTGAGTCACCAGAGTGCCCCTGAACTTCTTTTCCTGTGCTCATTTACCACCCTTATGTTCTCTTTGGTGAAGTATCGATTCAGATCAGCTCTCCATTTAAAAAATTGACTTGTGGTGCATCCTGGTGGAGTACAATTTGGGCTCAATCCACATACATCCCAAGGTCCCAGGTTCTCCTCCTAACCCAGCTGAACAACTAAATAAAAATAAGCAAAGTGCTTCTTTCTCTTCTGTCTTTCTGCCTGCCTCTGCTTGCCTTCATTCCTGTCTGCACCTTTTCTTTAAAAAAATTGATTTTTTTTCTTAATATTGAGTTTTGGGAGTCCTTTACATATTCTAGATACAAGTTCTTTGTCTGGTATATAATTTGCAAATATTTTCTCCTAGTCTGTAGCTGGTTTTTTCATTCGTTTAAAATGCCTGTCAAAGAACAAAAGTTTAAAATTTCAATGAAGTCAAATTTAATCTTTTTTTCTATGTCATATCTAAAAACTCCTCAACAGTTTCTTGGTTATAGAGATTCTCTCCTGTTTTCTTTGAAAAGTTTGATAGTTTTATGTTTGAGATAGACCAATAATCCACTTTCAGTTTTTGTATAAAGTGTGAGGCTTCTGTGGAAGCTCATTTTTATTGCCTATGTGACCAGCTGTTCCAGCATCACTTGTTGAAAAGACTATCCTGCTTCCATTGATTTTCTTTTGCATTTTTTTTTCCAAAAATCAAATGTCAATATTTGTATGAGCCTATTTCTGAACTCTTTTTTTTTTTTTCAGAGTTAGCATCCTTTTTATTTTTTTTTAAATTTAGGTTATTTTTATTGTAGTAATTATTCTACACATTAAAATAATTTCCTATGCATAGGTTCCTCATTTCTTAGCTATCTATCAACACACCCTGTCCTCCACCAGATCACCAAGTGTTCATCCCCATTGTCCAGTGGGCTCCACCACCATTTTCCTTCCCTCCCATTCCCTATCAGTAACCTCATGAACTCTCTATTTTTCTCCATTGATCGCTGTGTCTATGCCTTTGCCAATACCATACTCTCCTGAGTACGGTAGTTTTACTCTAAGTATTAAATTGAGTAATGATTCCTCCTATTTTATCATTTCTTTTCAAAAAACATTTTAGCTATTCTAGTTTCTTTGTTCTTCCATACAAATTTTAGAATCAACTTTTCTATATCTACATAAGCAACTTTCAGGATTTTGATTGGTAATGTGCAAATATTCAGATAGCGTTGAGGAAAACTGATATCCTTCTTATGTTGCATTTTCCCATCACACACAGCATGCCACACCATTTATTGAGCTCTGTTGATTTCTTTCATCAGCGTTTTGTATCCACAGCATAAAGTTCAGTAATACAAAGGAACAAAATACTGACACATGGTACAAATGGATGAACCTCAAAAACATTATGCTAGGTGCACCCTGGAGGAGTAGCAGTTATATCAGTCGCCTCCAAAAGAGTGCAGGCCATAACCCCCTGGGTTCGAGCCCTGGGTCCGAGGGGAGACAACCAGTGTGAACAACTAAAAAACAACAAAAATAAAATGCTTCTTTCACCTCTCTTCCTGCCTGCCTGTGCACCTTCATTTCTGCCTGTACCTGTCTTTAAAAAAATATTATGCTAAGTGAAAAAAAACAGATGTAACAACCTGCCTATTATCTAATTCCATTCATATGAAATATCCAGAAAAGGCAAGTCCATATCGTCAGAGAGATCAGTGTTCACCTAGAGCTGGAAGGTAGATTTCAGGGAAGTTTTGGAGGTGATCGAAAGTTCTGAAACTGGTTGTGATATTCATTGCGTGATTCCATAATTTTACTAAAAGATCATTGATCAGACACTTACAATGGGTGGATTTTGTGGTATGTAAATGGTGGCTCAATGAAATTATAAAATATGTGCCCAAGCACCCGCTAGTGACTCAGGTGGCTAAGTTGGCTAAGGTGCAGGTCATGTAAAGCCTATGAACTGGGTTCGAGACCTGAGAGGGAGACTGAAAAAATAATAATTCCAGAGACAGGAGAGCTGGACAGGCTTTATCTTGCGTCAGTGGCCACAGCACACCACAGTGTGTGCCCGGAAGATAAGCCCGCACCCCACAGATGAGAAATGAGAGCTGGGGAAAGCTGCCCAAATACGTCTGACTTCCTTAAGGACCTGCTATTAGAACTATGAGAAGCTTTTCTAGGGCTCTTCGCGGCATAAGATCGCATTTTTCTTGGCTTAAAATGAGATTTTTCCAGACTTCCACACGTCATCAAGCGTGGTTTCTGTGCTATCTCCCCGTTTCCGTTTCCCCCCCAAATCATCACCATAACAAGTGAGGTACAGCTGCACCAAGTTCTTTAACCAAGAGGGGATCACAGATGCAGCTCACATCACCCAAAATACTTCTTGTTTGTCTTTGGGAAGAAACTCCTATTTCCCTCAGAAAGGTCTTCCAATATTGTACCTTTGCAGAACGGAGCATCTTCTAAAGGAACTGTAAGAAAAAAAAGATAATAATAGCTAAAAGCGGGGCGGGTGTCAGGCATTGCTTCAAGGAAATGGCCAGAGGCAATCCGGAGGAATGGAGTAAAGAAGTGGGAGACAGCATGTGCTGGGCATGGGGGTGTGACCTGGAGGTGTGACCCGGGGGTGTTCCCAGAGCAGGAATCTCCACTGCTGGGAGCTGAGACAACCTCTAAGAAAGTGCATGTCTTGTGTTCGATTTTATGTTTTCCGCCCTGGGTTATCATGCTTCACCTTTGACCCCAGAAACACATAGAAACAGAGATGAGAACAAGAATTCTGGGAATAATGGAACCAGAACCAGCGGTGACCTCAAGGGCATATTATCTAGGTAGCAGCTGCCAAGATGTAAATAATACAGACTAACAGTAAAAAACAAATGATGATGATGATGATGATGATGATGACAGAAAGAAGGAATACAAGGGATGTGCATTTGGACTCTTGGCAGTTGGGGACTTATTTAATTAATCCATGGGACTTAATCATAACTGTTTCCTTCAAAATTTTGTCCTCCAGGGGCTTCTGTTCCATGTTTTCTAGCTTTCTAAATGCTATTTCCAAATTGCATGCATCTCTGTCGAATATGTCTGTGCTAGTCCAGCCTGATTCTGCTCTGTCTTGCACCATGCAGGTTCCTCAGCGATGAATTCTGGAAAGGCCAGACCTGTTTCATTATCCTTACACATGGCCTGGCAATGTTAATGACTATTTGGGCACATTGGTTAAAGGGGGAGGGATCAATTGGTGGTGAATGGAGGACTTTTGGTGGCCATCATAATGTAGTGTATATAGATGCTCACGTATAACCCTGAAAAGTATAATGTCTCAGACCAATGCTGATTCAATCAAACATAAAATAAAAAAAGTAAATCATCATATTTTAAACACACACACAAACCTGGTTTCTATAGGGAATCACTGGAGAACTGTAGCCAAGAAAGGCAGAATTTTGAAAGGTGGAGTTTGGTGACTGGATTAAGGCCCGAAACATATGCTATTTCTAATCATCAGCAAGAATCATCAGCAAGATCCCAATGTGTTTTCACATTCGATTAGAATCAGACATGGACACAGGTCATTCATTTTCCCAGAGGGTGGCAACAAGAGTCTCTTCTGAGCACCAGCTTCTGAAAGGGGCGCCCTTTAGGAGGTGGCTCTGTGAAAGGGGGGTGACAGGCACTGTTTCTGATTAGAGAGCCTCAGCTTCCTCTAGCACAATCTTTTCTTCCCTCTTACAGGGAAGTGAAGGAAGTCTGACCTTGGAAAGCAAGCTTGGAAAAAGGAGCAGGATGAGAAGGCGGAACAGTTCAGAGGACCAAAAA
>RJWH01011245.1:0-13068 GCA_004363575.1 Solenodon paradoxus | reverse complement strand
TAGGGACTCTATGAGCTTCCTGGGTCTGGAGGCTTGCTTCATTCTTCTGTCAGTTATGATTTCTTCAAGTACAGTTTCTACTCTCTTTTTCCTCTCTTCTCCACTAGTACCCTTATAATGACAATGTTGGGGTTTTTTTTTTTGTTTTTTGTTTTATGTTATCCTATAAGACTGGAATGTCATCTTCATTTCTTTGCATCATTTTATCTCTTTGCTGCTTTGCTTGAGTGCATTCCTCTGCCTTAACTTCTAGCTTCCTGATTCTTGCTGACGCTTCATTCATCCTTTCTTGAGTCCCTCTAATGAATTCTTTAGGTCAGGTATTGTGTTCTTTCTTTCTTTGACATCTGTTTTGAGCTGCTTCATTTCTTCTCTCTCATTTTTGTTCTCTTTTTTTCTTCCTCTGTTATTTTCTGAATTTCCATGAATATGTTTATCACTGTTTCTCTAAATTGATCCTCAGGTAGTTTGCAGACGTCTGTGGCATTCAGATTTTTTCCTTGGGTTTTTGATTGGATCCATCATTTCACATGTATTTCTCTGTCTTTGCTCTGTTTGGTATTTTGTTTATGTTTCTGCAGATTAGATCATGCAGTGATGGCCTATTTTAGGGTATTGACTTGTGCTGAGTAAACCTGGATCTTGGTTTCAATACTGGGATTTCTTGAGTTTTGTGACATCACCACTGGTTGAATTTTTTGAAGTTATTGTGTGGGCCCTCTCTGCTGCCTGAAAGTTCAGTCTAAGGGGTTAGAGTTTGAGCAGGAGATGCAGAGCCTTCTGCCAGTCCCAGCTCCCAACTACAATGATCAAGCTTGATGTTGACACAATTGGCAATCAGTCTGCAGTTTCACCTACACCCACAAGGTGGTGCTAGTGAAATAGCCTTGATGGTTTCCTCCTCTTGAAGATTCTCTTCCTTTATTTTAAGCCTGAAAGTGGAACTTCCAGTTGGCAGTATTTCTGATGGGTGGGTCCTGCAGCACCAGGGCACTATGTTGATTTGCCTCACTGCTTTTTCAGTGGGCCTCCTGTTCAAACAACCAGGTGCCTCTTCTACCCTCCAGCTAGAGCCTCTCCCTCTCAACTCCGTGTCCAGGTCCTGACGGGTGGACTCTCCAATGATTTTGCCAGTCCTAGGAGGGCTGTTTCCTGCCACAGATCCACCCCCTTTTCCATGGTCTGAATCTCAATTCGAGTTTGGTTTGGAGCACTGAACCTGGACATTTTCACCTACCCTTTGTTGTCATGATTGCTGCTGTGTCTCTAGTGTCTGTGCCTTCTTTTCCTCATTTTTTTTCTGGAATGATAGGTGAATTTCTAGCTGCTCTGTGGAGAGGATGTCCAACTCCTACCAGGTCGCTATGTTGGTGGGAAGTCCCCACCTTTTCATTAGTTTTTAATGAATGCATTTTAGTAAATTTCTTATTTAATTTTAAAGTTATGTTGGGCAGGCACAAAAGGGAATGCTTACATTGTTGGAGCCTCATTAAAAATCCTCAGCCTATATTTAAATAGGGAATTTCTCAACCAATCCCCCCCCTCCCCCAGGACTGGACCTACTATATAATCTGATTATTTCACCTCCATGTATATCTCCAAAGAATATAATTGTACTGATAAATCAGTTATGTTCCTTTCTATGTTCACAGCAGAAAAATTCACAAATAACCAAGCTCTTGGAATCAACAAAAATGACAACTTAGAGGTGACTTGGTAAAATGGAATACATCTCAGCGAATTAAAAGGAGGATATATTACAACAACTTGGAGGAAACGTGTGAATTATGCTAAGAGAGATAAGTCATATAAAAAGAAAAATTACCTGAAAGTTTCATTCATGTGGATTAACGAAAGAAAATAATAAAACAACAAAATTATGTGCTTTCTGAATGAAGAATGTAATTCTCAAGGGTAGAGGAGCGGAACACTGAGGTAGGGGGAGGTAAAAATGCGTGGTGACTGGCACTTGATTACTGGTTGTAGATGTGGTGAAAAATACAGACATGAATGAATTTGTGGATTTATAGTCTAGAAGCATATAGTATAGTAAATGAAACACTAATAAAATAAATGAAGTAATTTTATTGCATTTACTTTTAGTATAGAGTACTTTCAGTACTCTTATTACATATCTTTTCCATGTGATAATGCATAGCATTCAAGAAAAGTCACCAGTATTTATTCTAAATACATAGAGTATAAAAAGTAATAAAAAATAGATTTTTTAATTGCCAATTGATGAATTTTAAAGGAAGTAGAATAAAATGAAAATCTTTATATAAAACCACACACAATTCTGACTGGCTAAATGAAAAATAGTTTTCACGCACTTGGATTTCAAACTACAACTGTAAACAATTATTAGTTATGTTCAGGGCTAAATTACAAATGACTGAAATAGATAACCACCCAAAAAATCGTCTCCCTCCTCTGCTTTCTTCCTTAAATCCTGCTTCTCTCTCTTCCCTCCTTTTTTCCTCTTAAAATTTTTAAATATTTTTATCAATTGATGATTTAACTTTATGATGTAGACATTCTAGAATGAACTCTCACAATGTCCAATGTAATGAAATTATGCAACCTATTCTGAAAAGGTGTGGGAATTCCTCAAAATATAAAATGTGGAAGTACTATTCAAATCAGGATTTCCATTTACAAGTAGTTACAAAAAATTAAAAAGTATTGTGAAATATCTGTGCACTCTTACATTCCCAGAAGCAGAATTCACAATAGCCAAGACATAAATCAAATTAAATACCCACTCACAGAGACTGAATAAATATTATATATACATATTTAAAGGAATACTCCTCAGCTATTGAAAAAAATAAAGTTTGTGTTTTGTGGTAAGTTGCTAGAATGTGGGCTGATTACACTATAAAATTAGAGGAAAAGAAAAAATATGATTTTTCACTCATGTGAAATATAAAGAAAATGCTAATGAAATAAAAAAGAATAGTCTAGACTTTGAAAAGAAGAATGTAGTTATCAGAAGGGTTGGAGAGGGAAAGTGGGATAGCTGAAAATGATAGTGGTGAATGGCAGTACAAATCTGGTTGTGAGTACCGTGTCACTAAACATGCTATATTTGTGAATGTATTATCTATAAACTTAAATCATATTGGACTGAAATGAAACAAAATAAAATTAAATATTTAATGTAATCTTATTAAATTTTGTTTTTCAAAAGGAAAAATGAAAATTAAACATGTTGGTATACTTTATTAAAACAGAACAAATTATAAAGTTTCTATGAAAGTGCAAATGACTCTGAAGAACCAAAGCAATCCTGAGGAAAAGGAAAAATTTAGGGATCACAAATCTAGAATCAAAAGGTATTCAGAAGGGATGGAAATCACAATAATGCGGTATGGAATAAAAACAGACTTGTGGATTAATGTATTGGAATGGATAAACCAGTAATAAGCTGATACATATTTAAAATTTATAATAAAAAGCCAATAGCATACAATGGAGAAAGGAAAGTCATTTCAACGAAAGGTACAGAAAAACTCAACATTCACCAGAAAATTAAGTAAACTAGATCACCCCCTGACACCATAAATTTAAAAAAATTCAAAATTGATTGAAAATGATATAAATTGGAATCCTTAACATTCAGAGAAAATGTAGGTAAAATGTTCCATATGAATTAGAGATGTCTGTGGGGACTAACATCCAGCAATGGAAAAAAGAATGAATTATGATTATATCGAATTAACAAACTCATTGCACAGCAATAGAAATTATGAAGGAAATAGTCAGTGAATGGGAGAAGACACTTGCAAACATACATCTGCCAAGGGGTTAATATCCAAAATATAGAAAGAATGTATACAACTAAAATGCTAACAGGATAATGGGCAGATCTGAATACACTTTGCCAATGATATACAGATGGACAATAGGAATATGAAAAAACGGGTCAGGTGACAGACATGGCTCATGTGGGCCAAGTTTGTAATACCAAAACACCAAAAAACGAATGCTATTCCCCCTATGCCTTCCTTCTCTTTCTACATCTCTTAAAAACGGAAAAAACAATACTGCTCATCACTAACTGTTAGGGAAATACAGATCACACATGACTAGAAGATCTCGCCTCTCACATGTTAGAGTGAACTATATTAAAAACCTAGATTAGTTTAGGTGCAAATGTGAAGAAAAAAGTGTTGTACACTGTACAGTGTTGGTGGAATTGTAAATTGATAAAATAACTATGTAAAACAGCACGGAGTTACCTCAAAAAGTTAGAAACAATCAATGTAAAAACAAACATTTCAGACTTTGGTAGTATGACCATGATTCCCATCTCAGGATCTGTTGTCTGTGAATCACCCCATATTCATTAAGGATGAAAACTACTCTGATGGAAAATGACAATGACTCTGCAACATTTCTTGGACAGCAAGATGGCAAATGAACATTCAATCGTGCAGCACAACTACACTTTCCCGTGTATCTTTAAGAGGAAGATTTCTCTCCACTGCGTGGAAGTTTATCTTTAAACGATGTATTTCAATGAGGAATTGGGAACTTTACTTAGCCATAAAACAATGACTTTCTAGGGTTCCATTATTGAGTATTGAATCATTTCTGATGATTTTGCATTGTCTATCATTTTTTAAATGATAGGACTCTGCAGTCGTTTCCTATGATCACAATGAATGGAAACTACATGAGAATTTACACTTGACTTAAATGGATAGGATTCCACCTCAGGGTGAGTGATCTCATCACAATAAAGGAATTGAGAGGGCTTTCCAACATTCCTTAATTATTAGGACTTCTCAGCAGCGTGAGTTCTTGTATGTCTAATAAACATACTGGTTGTAACAAGGGCTTTCCCACAAGATTAACGTTTAAAAGCTTTTTCTCCTATGTGCATTCTCATATGATTAGTGACAGCAATGGTGAAGTCTTTCCCACATTCCTTACCCTGATATTGTTTCTCTCCAGTGTAGACTCACATGAGAACTGCGGCTCTCCAGAACACATGAAACCATTTCTACATTCCTAACATTTGCCAGGTTTCTCTCTACCGTGAATTCGCATGTGAACTTTTAAGTTCTCCAGACTTTGCAAAACTTTTCCCACATTCCTTACATTTATAAGGTTTCTCTCCAGTGTGGATTTGCATGTGGACATTCAGGTCTGCAGACTGTATAAAATCTTTGCCACACTCTGCATTTATAAGGTTTCACTCCGGTGTGGACTTGTATTTGAACCTGCAGATGTCCAGAACTTAACAAGGCTTTGCTACATTCTGTACATGGATAGGGTTTCTCTCCAGCGTAGATCCTCATGTGAATTTTCAGCTCTCCGAACATACAAAACATTTGCCACGATTATACATTTATATGGATTTTCTCCAGTGTGGATTCGCATGTGAGTAGCAATGAATGAAGTGTCTGTAAATGTTTTCCTGCATATAGTATGTGCAGACCTGACCCTTCTGTGAGACTGAAAATGCTTTGTTAAGTGAAAGAATGTAGCAAATTTTTTACCAGGTTTCACACTTAAAAAAATCATCTCTCCAGTGTGTGTTTTCATATAACCAGGAAGGGCAGCTGATTGAGAAAATGCTTCCCCACATTCCTTACTTGCAGAAGTTGTTACTCCATTGTGAGTTCCCATGGGAATGCTAAGGTGTGCAGAATGTACAAAATATTTCCCACATTCCTTGCATTTATAAGATTTGGACACAGTGTGAATTTGCGTGTGCAGGTGAAGGAAAGATGAACTCAAAAGGATTTTCCACATTCCTTACATGGAAAGGGCTGCCTATCAGAGTGTGTTTTCTTACGTTCTATAAGTTCAACAGGCTTCATGAAGGGTTCCCCAGAGAGGTTCTTCTCTGCAGAGGAATGAAGCTTTTCCCACACTGATCATTCTTTTTCGAGTTCCCTTCATTTTCAGTTCTACTTGCACCTCAGGCAGGAATGTGGAGTAAATTCCTTTCCAGGATTCTCACAATCATAGTGTCCACATATTAAACGTTCTTTCTTGGTGATGAATGGATGAAGGACAACATAAGCAGATGTCAGGCTAATGTATTGTACCCACTATCCTAAATAAAACATACAATGTTTGTTAAGATTTTACCATTCCTACTAACTCATACCTGTTCTACTTTAGGAATTTCATTCAAGTTAACTTACGGAATATTCTTGGCAAAATGAGAAGTGAACTTCTGAAATAAAAAAAATTGTATACTTTGAGACTTTTGTTTGCATTGAATACCAAATTTATGTTTCATCCTTGTTTAAATTCATAAATCCCAGTTGTAAGCAAAGTTTTTGATTTAAAAAATAAAACTTCATATTCCAATTATGTTGCCATAATTTTTCCGCTTGGGTACAAATCACCAGTATTTAATATTTATTCCCTGTTCTCATATTCTAGCTAATAAAACAGCTAATTTTTTTTAGTGAGAAAGATGTCAAATATCTCTTTTCAAAATTACTGATCTTGGGCATGTGGATGTCTGCAGCCCCCAGACAATAGAGCACATGTCCCAAGGCCTCTGGTTCACACCTTGAATGGGACACAAGTAGTGGGGGGCTTAGGAGAGGGAAGAACAAACAAATTAAACAACTGGCACACCTTGGCGGAACAGTGGTTTCGCAATTGCCTCTAAAGGAGTAAGTCACACATCCCTGGGTTCAACTATTGGGCCCAGGGTGAAGTAACCAGTGTGAGCAACCAAATAAAAAATAAAGAAGAAAAAAATCTTATAAGTGATAACTGTGATGTTCACCATTCCCTATTTGAATAAACAGATTAGATATTAGCAGAAGAAGTGACAAGATGGAATCAGAAAATGGAGTAGAAAACTTCTGAATAAACTGTATACCCCAAACACAGATCATTTTATCATATAATAGTATGTATGAGGTCAATGGAAAGTATCTAGAACATTGAAGACATCCCAAAGCATCAAAGATCAATGGTCCTGCACTTTTCTCTAAGAGAAAAAATAAAAATTGCCCATAATAATAATCCAACGATACTGATCATTTTGTTAACCTGTAATGTTCTCAAAATCACTCACCTTAGATGACTACTTTACCTAATATCTTCAGCTCTTTATCTTGTTCCAATCAAGAGATCACACTGGGTTTGAATACCTGATATTCTATGTACCAAGAAACTTGTTAATGGAAAAAACTTCAGCAAAAGATTACAAACTTTTCAAAAATCAGATTTTATAATTATGACGAAATTACCACAATTATTTCAAAAGATAAAACAAGTATTCCCTTCATTTAAAGATGCAATTTGAATATTCCTCCCCAACTTCCAAAACACTTGTTCGCACATATAGAAACATTTAAGAATCGATAAACCTTTACTATGAGGAGAAATAAAATACAAATGCTCATTGTCATAGAGAAACAACTACTAATGGTTGACAAACTTTGTTGTCCAACTGAAACATATCTCATGTCATTGTTAGAAGACATGATGTGGGTTCATGTACTCAGAGTTTCACTTACTACATCAAAAGCAACTTGTAATAACACAGCGATATGAAAAATTGAGGAAAGCTGCATCCTGGCAGAGTAGTGGTGTGTATCGCTGCCTCTGGCCAGGAGCACAGTCCACATGTACCCAAACACCTGGGCTCTTATCACAGGAACAAGACTAACAACAAAGATGAAAAAGTCAATAAAATCAAATAAAGTGCTCGTGCCTCCTCTCTCTTCCTGCTTGCCTCTGCTCACTTTCATTTCTGCCTGCACTGTTTCTTAAAAATAAAGTGAGAAAAATAGTATTAATATTAGAAACACATTTTTATAGAAAGCACATTGGACCGAAACATTTTAAACATGGGAATGTCTTGGTGGCTGAGTCATCAAGTACCCTGAGCATAGTCAAGTATCCTGAAGTTAGGACTTCAAGTTGAACAGTAATGGGTGTTTTTCCCAAGGTCCGCAATGAATGATCCAGGGCTGGGGAGAAAAACCAAGATGAACAACTAAATATGTGAAGTATTTTTCCTGTCTCTCTTGCTGCCTTCTACCTCTGCTCATCTTCATTCCTGTTAATACCTTTCCTTCAAAAAAAGAAATGAACAGAAAACTCTTAAGCGTGGAGAGTAGTGTCTCCTGGCTTACACTCTGTCCATATGAGTAACCACCCATCCTGAAACACACAAGCACACACATACATGTCTGCTCCATAAAAGGCAACAGGAATGACAGTCATCTTGCCTGCTGTGGTCAGGTTCTCATAGTTCTCCAGCATCACATCTCTTCACAGGTTACTCTGAGAGGGATCCAGTAACATCCACTCTTCCTGAGTGAAGTTCACAGCCACATCAGAGAAGGTCACTGAGACCTAAGGTAACATACACATACTGTCTTGAGTCACATGTCATCCAGTCTTCATCAGGCAATGAGAGCAGGATACTCAAAGACAACAGAGCATTTTAAGCTCTCTCATCCACTGCTATAGGTGTAATGCTCCTACAGTTTCTTCCATCTATACTCACTGGTGGTTGCTATCCTTCAAATTTGGCTTTAATGGAATGAGCTTCACTTTCTCCCATTGCACCACAACATGACTAGTTGCTTGTCTCATCTTATTTATCTCTAATTGCACAAATCTAAACAAGTGATTGACACACCAAATTTCACTAAAAAGACTTTCATCTGCAATAAGCGTCTTAAGCAAAGTCAAAAATAGTTAACACATAATGAATGGCATTTTGGAAGATAATGCCTGAAAGAATAAGATTACAGAGAGGAAACCTTCATCAATATGGGAGTTAGGAGTGATATTAGTTGTTTGATAACAAGACAAACTGTGCCTAGAAGGATGTATAAACAAGGGAAAGAGCTTACCATCTGGTAGGATGCAATTTCTTCTCACCTGACAAGTATTTGTCAACTAGTGAGTCGCCATCCAGCTTCTATCCATTCCTCAGGGTGAAACAAATGGCTTTCAGGTAAAAGACTCCAAAATAAAGAAGGTATAAGCAAATTAAGATGACCACAATTGCCAAATCACCTCCTTGCAATTCGAATATAGCTTGACTTTCAAATATTCCTGTATATTCAAGTTCTCTCTCTCACAAAAACACATGATGGCCAAAAATGTCAGAGGAGGCCATCTTAATACAGCTTTAATAAAATTTCAAAGATATTTTCAAGAAAATTGAACAAATGAAAATTTTATATAGAACAAAATATATTTGAATATAAAAGACTTCTCAAAAAGAGACAAAAAAAAAGCACCTGTCACTGTCTGAGTTCAATTTCTACTATAAAAACAATATTGTATTACAATAAAAACAATCAAATGTATCAGTGGAATAAAATTAAAGCCCAGAAATAAAACCAAATTATATGGTCAGTGACTATATGACTATATGCCAAAAATTCAAGAACAGACACTGGAGGAAAGAGAGTATATACATAAAATGGTGCAGAAAAACCAGACACCTGCAAATAAAAAATAAATACAGATTATTTGTTAGCACCATGCTGGAAAAATTAAATAAAAAATGGATCAAAGTGTTGGGTTGAAGACATGAAATATTAAAATATATAGACAAAATCATCAGAAAATGTCATCAACTCATAGATGCCTTTGGGGAAGTGACACAATCAGCAAACACAACTAAAGTAAAAGCAAACAATTGGGACTCCATCCTCAGATAAAACAGGTTCTACACAACTAGAGAAACTGCTAGTAAAACAAGTAGGAAACCCACTGATGAAAACACATAGTGAGACATCACCTCACACCAGTGACAATGGCATCTATCAAAGACTGGAAACAACAAAAGTTTTATAAATGTGTAGAAAAAAAGCGATCCTTTGACACTTAGGCAATAAGGTAAAATAGTACACCTTTAGAAAGACATGTATAAATTATTAATATATCTAACTATTACATATTAATAATTAATGTATATTACTAAAAATGGATTGATCTATCATTCAATTAAATGTAATTTGACTTTTAGACATATGCCCAGAGAATATAAAAGCAATAATGAGAAAAAAAATCTGTAACCACTTTGCTCAAAACAGTGTAATTCACATTAGAAAAGACATGAAAACAATTTAAATGTCCATTGACAGAGGACTGGATTAAGAAATAATGAAAACATATATTTCTACGAAAAAAAGAAAGATGAGTGTGCCTTTTACAACAACCTGGGTAGAACTGGAGGGATTAATGCTAAATAAAGTAAGTCAAAGAAAAGGCGACATACTGGGTGACTGCAATATATCTGGAATATAAAGAAACACATGTGTTGTGCTCTGGTGGCCTAGTGGCTAAGGCCACTGAATGCAGTCCAAATGCATCCAAATGACCCAGGATCAAAGCACAGAGCTGGGGAGAACAATTAAATAAAATAAGTGCTGCTTCCTCCTCTCTACTAATGCCTGGCAACTTGCTTTAATTCTTGCCTACAAAAAGGTAGACAAGCATCTATAAAACTCAGAGGATACATTACTGGAGCTACAGAGGATGTCAGGTCATTGGGACAAGGACCAAAAAACAAAAAAAACACAAAACCCAAACAATAAAATAAAGATGATTTTCTACCATTTCCTTTCTTCCTTAAAAATGCTTCTTTGCCCCCGCCCCCTGCCTTCCTTTCTAAAATTAAAGGAAGGATGTGAGCTCTACTTCCCAGAGGAAAAAACAATAATGGTTTCATTTTATAGGTGAGGAATTCTAAGCTCTGAGTAATGTGACTCTTCTTTGGTCAGTGGAACACAGTTTATGAACAGCAACTCTGAGTTCTGTTGACACACTCAGGCATGATTCAGAAACAATAGAAACAGGTCTACGTACACACTGATTTTGGAAATATAGTGACACCATATTGGAGTTTCCAACATTTATTTTACGAATCATCAGAATAGTACCTATTTCATACATATGGTTTTTCCATCATATTTTATATCAATTTTTTCCACAAAATATCATGCTGTTTCATTAGTAGCATTTACCTTCAAATACCTGGTTTAGCATCTTTGTAATACAAATCAATCAACATAGGTGGAAAGATTAGTCCAGATGGTGACCTGATAGGAGCAAGGTGAGTCCTCTCCCCACAAAGCAACTAAAAATCACCTATTTTGCAGAAACAATCACTGAGGAAAAGCAGGTCTGGAGACTAGAGGCGGTGGCAGCATTCACCATCATAAAGGGTAGGCAAAGAAGTGGGGGTTTGGAGCTATATTGCAGACCTGGGATTCCCAGTGATGGTGGATTAAAAAGGGGTGTTGTGGGGGAGTGGGGTCTTGGGAAGAACCAGACCTCCCAAAGAGACACACCGATAGCAGAGAGCCTGGCAGCGGAGTAGGACATGGAGCTGGAGTAGAGGCTCTAGCCACAGGGCATAGGGAGGACCAGCAACCAGGTGGACTGAATACAAGTCCCCGAGGGAAAATTACACAGTGAACACTGGCTTAACCAGAAGGCAGAGAATCCCCTACCCGCCACCAGTCCCACCATATTCTACCAGAGCCTCAGGACATGCCACTGGAAATCCTAACCCCAGGATTAAAGGGGCAGAGAGTCTTCCAGAAGGAAAGAACACTTCAGTGCTACCCACAATTGCCACTCTGGGAGGAGGTAGAACTGCAGCCTGACTGCTGAATGTAGCTCAGTGACAAGGTGGTGATTACCATTCAGAGCCCTGATGATGGAGGAAAACTCTGCATGCCCCACACAGTCTCCAACCCCGTCAGCTGAACTCTCAGGCCCCCGCACAGGGTCCACCTAAGGACTTCAACAAATACAACCACAGGTGGTACCAGAAAACTTAAGAAATCCCGGTATTCAAACCAAGATGCAGGCTTATCTTGTGCAAGTTGATATTCTACACATCATTGTCACTGCAGGTAAGTCTACCCAGGGAAACATCAACATAATGCAACACACAGCAAAGACAAAGAGAAATATATGTGAAATCACATATCCAATCAAAACCCCAGGAGAAAGTCTGAATGTAACACACACATGTAAACTAACTTAGGAAGAATTTAGGGCACCAGTGACAAAAAAAAAAAAAAAATCATGGAACTCAAGAAAACATAAGAGGAAGAAAAACAGAATAAATGATGCAAAATGTCCAAAAAAATATGAGACCATGAGAGAAAAAATTAAGAACTAAATTGATGGACTCAAGATTAGACTGGATGAAGCCTCCAATAGAAACACTGAGCTAGAATAAAGGGCAGAGGCATGCACTAAAGCAAACTAGCAGAGAGAATGAAAAAAATGAAGAGAACGTTTGTTAGCTATGGGATAACATCAAAAGGAACTTTTGTTCTGTAGATGTTCCAGAAGAAGAGAGATAAAAGGGGCAGAAAGAAATACTGGATGAAAGTGTCCATAGCCGAAGGACTGAAGCAAGCCTCCATGTCCATAGCCGAAGGAATGAAGCAAGTCTCCATGCCCGGCGAAGCTTAAAGAGTTAACAACAACAGAAAACACAAATTAACCAGAAGGCAAAAACAAAAAGACCTTTGCCAAGAAGCATTGTGGTCAAAATGTCAAAAATACAAGATAAAGAATCTTAAAGGCACCTAGAGAAAAATATCACGTGCAAAAAAGAACCCATAAGACTGTCACCAAATATATCAATGGAAATTCTACAGGCCAGAAGGAAATGAGATGATCTATTCAAAAGGCTGAAAGAAAAGGATTTTCATTCTCAGATACTATACCCTGTGAGATTATCATTTAGTATTGAAGGAATGGTAAAAAGCTCTTCAGATAAGCAGTGTTAAGGGGACTTTTTACCACAAAACCAGCTTTACAAAAAATTCTAAAGGAAGCGCCCTAAATTATAAGGAAACCCCACTTAAAACCGGTAAGAAAGCAAAATATAAGAAGTGGGGTGGAGAGGAGAATAAACATGTAAACATGTGAATGGCTTGATTGATCTTAAGATGAATCAGATTTCAAATAAAAACAGGAAGTAAACATATAATTCTTAATGCTAATCTCAGGGTAACCTCAAAAAACATCTCCAGGAAAAAAGAAAACATAAGGGAGATCTATCAAAACATAACCACACCAAACCTACCT
>RJWH01011244.1:0-13071 GCA_004363575.1 Solenodon paradoxus | reverse complement strand
ACCGGAGCCTGCAAAGACGACATCCCCTGGTTCCTTCCTCCCGACACCTGCGCGGTGCTGACCCGCAGTGTCTCGAATGGACGGCTGAGCATCAGCCTTCCCTCGCTCCTGGAACTGAGCCCGCACCGCGCGCTCCGCGGAGCTTCCCGTTTGCCCGCCGATCCCTTGCGGACGCCAGTTCTGGCTTCTTTGGGGAAGGCGCTGGGGGCTGCGAGGACCAGGGTCGGGATCGGGTTGGGCCCAGCCGGTATTCCGATTCTCAATCCCCTCGCCCGCCCCAACGCCGACACCAGAGTCCCTTCTCCCTCGAGTCCCTTCTCTCTGGAGCCCCACCCCGTGAGGATCGGTCTCGCTGTCATTCCGCCACTGGTCTCAAATTTGCGGCCACCCTCCCGCTGTGAACCCAGCCAGGCCTGGGTCGGGGTCCCGCTCCCCTCAGCTGACCTGGCCCCGCACAGGCCGGAGCTGCGGCTCCAGCTCCGCCTCCCCACGCCGGGACCTGGAGCAACTGAGCGCTGTTGTGCGGCGAAAAGAGCCAGGTTCCGGTGGCCACTCGTTTGGGATAGCGGTCCCCGGTGCTTCCAGCTGACTTGCCTGCACAGCGTTGTCCACTAATAAAACTGGGACCCACTACTTGTTGCCGGCAGGACCAGTCTGGCCTTAATAAAACAGGTCCCTATTAGTAGCAACATTCACAACAGCCAAGCCGTGGAAACAACCTAAATGCACATCAACAGAGACCGGATAAAGAAGCCCTGGTATTAGATACTCAATGGAATTCTCTGCATATATGTATGGAACCCTTTGCAACAATCTGGATGGACCTATGTTGAGTGAAATCAGTCAGAAAAAATAAGAGAAGTATAGGATGGTTTTACTCATAGGTGGAATAGAATGAAATGAAACAAACAGATAAACCAGGCAAAAACTCAGGTCACAAGATGATGACCCCACGGGTGGGCAGGAGGGGGAGGGAAGGAAAGAGGGCCAGCCGTGATGATAAAGGACACTGGAACTCTGGTGGTGGGTGTGGTGTAAAAATATAGACAGAAATGAAATTTCAGTGTCCTAAAATGAATAAAGCACTGTTAATATTCCAATAATAAATATTACTATTAAAAAAATAAAACGAGTCTGTGCCTACCCACTACAGGATTCCTGGCACTGCTGGGTCCCAGCCCAGACAAACCCTAGTCTGTGATTGTCCCATGGGGCAGTGGGGAGGGTTCTCCCGCCACATGGGACTTTGAGAAGGGCTGAGCCTCTTATTCGAGAGGAGACAAGATGAACCCATCAGTTTTCTTTCCAGGCCTTCCATCAAACCCCGCCCCAGTTTTATTACAGAATTCCACATGCTGAACATTTTCTAAGGGTTACTGGTTGATGATCCCTTTCTTTTTTTTTTTAGCAGCACCTTCCCCTTGTCTAGCAGGAATACCTGCTGAGGGGTCCTTGCGGTTGTCACGGTTGGTCCAAAAAGGTCCCTGCCTGAGGGACGCCCAAGAGTTCAGGGAATCCTTACAGCAAGTGCTCTAACGGGCTCTCTTCGCCCTTTGCACCTACGGAGAAGCTCTGCTTCTTTTCTCCCTCTTGCTTTCCTCATCTCAAGAGGGATAACCAACCTCAACAGTCCGGTGTTATTACCTTTCACTTATTTCTGTTTGGGGAATTATTTGTATATGATTTTGGTCATTTTTTTTCTGCAGGAATGTGACCACAGTATCTTTTTCCCCCCTTAGAACTCAATTCCACTATTAACAATTTGTGATGGGAATATCTTCTGACCAATAGACAGAAATCTAGCTATTCAGTTGGCTTGACGAATGTCCCCCTTGAAGTGTGTTCAGGTTGTCACCTGCCATTGCACCTCTGAGTGAATTAATGACTCCTTGGTCATTGCCTGTCCTTATGTATAGGAACTTTTGTCTCTATACAATAGGTTGCCAGAAATAAGATTTCTGAGTACAATGACGCGCATATAGATAGATATGTACACACATTTGTATATGCATTATCACTATTTTCCCAAAAGGCTCCAGAGTGTTCTTTCTCTACATTCTCACCAGCCTGCTGAGATTTACATTTTTACATTTTTTTGTCAGTCTGGTAGATGAAAAGTATCAACAGCTATGAAAAGGGTGGGATTTTGCATTACCTGAAAGGTAACTAAGTAACCTGAGCCCTTGTGGTTAAGTTTGCAGCTCTGCATAGTTCAGGTGCCAGGGACAGGTGAATAAACAGACCCGTGGTTCCCAGGGGTTAGGAGGAGGGAGCAGTACAGAGGATTTCTAGGGCAGTGAAACTACTCTATACAGTATTCTAATGATGACTACATGTCATCACATACTTGTCAAAGCCCAGAACTCTCACCACACCCATACATTCAGAAATTTCAGTTTAACCACCCATCCTGTACATCACCAAGAGTGAATCCTAAGTAATGATTGATTTGGGGCAAAAATTTTGTGTCAGTGTGTCATTTCCTAGAGTGATAGGAAATATATCACTCTAGGGGGAAATTCTGACGGTGCAGGAAGCTATGCACATGTGGAGGTAGGGGTATATAGGAACTCTGCACCTTCTACTCAATCTTGCTGTAAACCTAAAGCTACTCTAAAAAAAATTAAGTCTATTTTGTAAAAACTTAATAACAAAGTAGATATCAGAACAGCTGTCGGTTAGGATGTGGGCCCCTGGAATTCTAGAGCACTGGGAGAGGGATGTAAATTATTGTAGTCACAAAGAGAAACTGTCAGAATCAATATGAACATTCCCGTGTCGTATAACCCAGAATTTTTACTCTTATTGTATACCCAACAGAAATTCATACATATATTTTTAAATTCCAAGTACAATATTAATACCCTTATAAGGAAATAACCCAAACATCCCTCAGTAGAATGGATAAACATGGTGGCATATTCATATAATTGCAAAACTACACAATAGCGAGGATGAGGAAGCTGCAACTCTATCTATACAACGTGAATGAATTAAATAAACAATGTTATGTGAGAGAAGTCAGGCACAAAAAAGTGCCTGCTAATATCACTATGGATATAAAGAGTCAAAGGACAAAACTAATAGGTACTGGGTGTCCCGGGGATAGTGTTTATCCTTAGGCGTGGGCACATCAGTGTCAAATAGTATAACGTCTTCCATGCCAGCCTTGCCTTCTAATTTGGAAACTTCTAGGAACTGATCAGATACAATATGTTACCATGTGAGGATTAGTTATAAAGGACTATGGAATGCAAAGATGGAGTTATCGAAAGGAAGCTGTTGAGTACCTACAAAGACTTAGAGAACACTGACCAGGCAACATGCTCTTCTGATCCCAGAAGATAAGATAAAAATCCTCCAGGTGGTTCCAGAAGCTCCAGATGGTAGAAACATGCTAGAGGGTCATCTCCAGAGCCCTAGGATGGGTGTTAAGGATAAAACCTTCAACTCACCAACTCTCATCTGTTTCTGGAACCACCAATTTCCATTCCATTGTGCTCCTTCTTACCCTGTCTTTGCTTTCCATTCATAGTCTGATGGTAAGTGATGTAGGCATTTTTTCATGTGTCTGTAGACCATCTGTGTGTCTTCTCTAGAAAAGTGTTGATTCAGCTCTTCTGCCCATTTTTTTGAGTAGGTCATTTGCTTTTTTGTTTTTCAGGTGTATGAGCGCGTTACATATTTTAGAGCATAAACTGCTGTCTGATGTATTTTGTACAAATATCTTTTCTCATTCAATGAGTTGCCTTTTTGTTTAAGTGGTAGTTTCTTTCCTTGTACAGAAACTTTTTAATTTGACATAGTCCCAATTGTTTAGTTAAACTTTAGTTTCCTTTGCCATATGTGAACTCTGAACTTTATGTGAAGGAGTGTTTTTCCTATGTTTTATTCTATGTTTGTTATGGTTTCAGGTCTTACACCCAAGATATTTTATTAATTTTGAGTTACTTTTTGCATGTGGCACTTATTAGCAATTTAGCTTAATTTTTCTTACAGGTAGCTGTCCAATTTTCCCAGCATCATTGGTTGAATAGAATTTCCTTACTCCATGGTATGCTCTTGGCTCCTTTGTCATAGATTAACTGCCCATTGAGGTATGATTTTATTTCTGGGCTCTTGATTTTTCCCACTGGTCTGTCTGTTTTTGTTCCAGTACCAGATCGTTTTGATGACAATCACTCTGTAATATAGTTTGAAGTCAGAAGTGTAACTTCTTCACTTTTCTTCTGAGAATAGCTTTGGATATTTGAAGTCTTTCATGTTTCTATACAAACTGTAGTGTTTTTATTCAACTTCTTTCAAAAATATTCCGGAATTTCGATATCATTAAGTCTGTGGTTGGCCTTGGTGTACTGTATTTGCTAAGGTGGCCATTTTAACTATGTTAATTCTTCCAACACATGAGCATGAATATTCTTCCATCTCTTTGTGACTTCTATTTCTTTCTTTTATTTTTTTAAAGGAAAAGTACAGGCAGGAATGAAGGTGAGTAGGAAGGCAGGCAGAAAGAGAGGGGAGAAAGAAACATTTTTATTTATTTAGTTGTTCTTCTTGGTTGCTCCTGCTCGCCATGGGACACAAACCCGGGACCTTGGGATGTGCGTGGACTGCACCCAAGTCCCATTCCACCAGGGCATGCTTTCTTCTATTTGTTTTATTAATGTGTTTTCAAAGCAGAGTTCTTTCACCTCCTTCGTTAAGTTTATTCCTGAGTATTTTATCTTTTTTGGTGCTACTGTGAATGGGATTTCTTTCTTGATTTCTCTTTCCTCTAGTCACTGCTTGCATGTAGAAATGCTACTGATTTTTGTGTATTGATTTTATATCCTGCCACTTTGCTGTGTTCATTTATTGTTTCTAACACCTTTTGATGGAATCTTTTGGGTTTTCTCGGTATATTAGCATGTCATCTGCAAATAATAATAGAGTTCTTTCTTTTTATTCAATTGGATTTTTTTCATGACCTTTTCTTGCCTTAATTCTCTGGCCAGGACTTTCAGAACTCTGGTGAATAGTAGTGATGACAGCAGACATCCATGCCTATTTTTTTTTGATATTTATTGCAGTTACTTTGATTTGAAAAATAATATAAGCACATATATGGAGGTTCACCATTCTTCAGATTTATGACAACACACTCTTCCCAGCAGCAAATTACCAAAGTCCTTCATGACTGTCCACTAGACCCCAGCACCCCTTGCCCACTGTTTACCTCAGTTCTATTGTAAATGTCTATGGGTTGTTTTTTTTAATTTTTATGTTTGTTTGCTTTGTTTCTTTATAGTCCACCTATGAGCGAGATTATCTGATTATCTTTCTCCTTATGATTTATTTCACTTAACATAATCCCCTCTAGTTCTATCCATCATAAATGATAGAATTTCACCATTTTTAGGACTTCAGTAGTGTGTGTATATACCATACCACGCCTTCTTTATCCACTCATCTGATAATGGGTACTTAAGTAGTTTCTAAGTCTTGGCTAGTGTTAATAATGATGCAATAAACATGGGTGTGCATATATCTCTGCAAATTAGTGTTTTGTGTTTGTTTGTTTGGCAAATACCCTGAAGTATGATGATAGGATCATAGGGGATTTTCATTCTCAAGCTTCCAACTCCTTCCCATAAATGTTACACCAATTTACACTCCCACCGATAGCGTAAAAAAGAAAATTCCCTTTTCTCCGCATCCTCGTCAACATTTGTTATTTTCAGACCTTGGGATAATAACCAATCTCTCAGGTGTAAGGTGTTATCTCATTGTTGTTTTTTTTGTTGTTATATTAAAAGATTCCAGGAGATATAAAAAAAAAAACACTAAATGTTCTCTCTAGAAAACTACTTGTATGTTGATTAAAGTCAATTAACAAAGAATCTGAGCTATCAGTCTATACCCTTTTCTGTTTTTTTAAGGAAAGGTGCAGGTAGGAACAAAGGTGAGTAGGCAGATTGGCAGGAAGAGAGAGGCAAAATAAGCACTCTGTTTTATTTTTTATTTAGCTGTTCACAGCAGTTGTTTCCCCACAGGCCCAGGACTCTAACCCAGGGATACATGGCCTGTGCTCCTTTGGAGGTGATTGACCTAACTGCTACTCCAACAGGCTGCACCTTTTCCCTTTCCTCATCCCCCTTTTTATGTCCCTCCACTGCCTACTCACTTTTTAAATTTTGTTCTTCATAAGAAAGCAAATCACAGGATTAGTGAAATTCTTTTTTTCTTTCATTCCAGAATTTGACTTGGACTCAGAATATATTCAGACAGAAATGTGGGTGGAATCTGAGATTAGAAGGCTGTTGCCAGCCCTCAGGGCGAATTATCTAAATAATTTCTTTTGGTCATTTTTAAAAAAGACTCTGGGTCTTGGAGGTCAATGAGTTTTTCTAATACTACCAGAATTATTTCCTGTTCAGGCTGAAGCTTAATAAGATACTTGAAAGGACTCTTTATAATAACTGTGTAGTTAAAAGTTTGGCCAAATTGAAGAATGATATTCAGAGAAAGACATAACTTTTTATGACTTTCCTCACGGCTAAAACAGGAAAAATGGGAATTGCAAGTTTAGAAGGCAGCAACAACCACACAGTCTTATAATAATAAGATGAGATAAAACTGAAGGGGAAAAATGCTCGATCCAAGTTGCTATTAGAGGTTTTTTCTGTGATTCAACAGAAGAAAAATATAAAGACCAGAGAAGATCTCCTCATGTCTCCTTATGTGGAGAGAGCTCAATTTTTCCAACCATTCTTTGGTAAACTGGAGAGTCTTCTTTTGCACTTGCCTGACTCCAGGTTTTATTTTAAGTGAAAACAAAGAGATTTCCATTTGTGTCTATTTGTATGTCTGGGAAGGGGCGGGGGCAGTTGTCTTCACATAAATTATATTGCCTTTACCTCTGGACAGTTTATTATTAAAACCAATTCATAATTAATTAGCTTAAAAACAGATATGCAGGCATGTTCTCATGGAGTAGCACTTAGAGCTGCTGCCTTCCACCAATACAGTCCACGTACACCTCAAGGAGCCGGGATCCTGTCCCAGAGGTGGATGGAGGAGTGGGGTGGGAAAAGACAATCAAGAAAACAACTAAATAAAATAAAGTGCTTCCTCCTCCTCTCTCTTCCTACCTTCCTGCCTTTGCTCACCTTCATTCCCACCTACACCTTTCCTTTTAAAGCAAAACAAAAGAGATACACAGATCAATGGAAAAAACTAAGAGCCCAGAAATAAATCCACACAAACATAAACTACTACTTTGTAACAGGGGAGCCAAGAACATATGACCAGGCAAGGACAGTCTCTTCAACAAGTGGTATTGGGAAATCTGGAGAACCACATGCAAAAGAAGTAAACTAGATCACTGTTTAACACAATACACAAAAATTGATTGAAAGTGGATTAAAGATTTGAAGACTTGAAACTATGAAATTCATAGAAGAAAACAGAGGGAAAACACTCCTTGACACTGACCTAAGCAATGTCTTCAGAAATTCTACTCCAACTTCATGGGAAATAAAAGCCAAAACAAATAAATGTGACTCATCGAACTAAAAAGGCTTTGCACAGAGAAAGAAGTTATCATCAAAATGAAAACATACCCTACTGTCTGGGAGGAGATATTTACACAGCATACACCTAACAAAGGACTAATACTCAAAACATGTATAGAACTCATAAAACTCAACTGACAGTAAAGCAAACAATCCAATTTAAAAAATGGGCAGAAGTCTGAATAGACCTTTCTCCAAAAAAAGGATATTCAGATAGCTAACAGGCCCATGAAAAGAAATTCCATCACTCCTGTTGCTAGGGAAATGCAACTCAGTATAACAGTGAGATACCACCTCACACCTGTGAAAAAGGCTATTATCCAATGCTGGAAACAAGTGTTGGGTGCAGAGAAAAGGAAACATTTTTACACTGGTCTTGGGAGTATAAATTTATGCAACTATTATGGAAAGCAGTATGGAGATACCGCAAATTATTGACAGTGGAAATCCCTATTTTCCCTCTTCTGGGCATTTGCCAGAAAAACACAAAAACAAAATCACTAATTCAAAGAGATCTATGCACACACGTGTTTGCTGCAGCATTATTTACAATAGCCAAGAACTGGAAGTAACTAAGTGTCCATCAACAGATGTGTGAATAAAGAAGACCTGTTAGATACACACGATGATGCATACTCAATCCTCAAAAAAGATGAAATCTTGCCATTTGCGACAACATGGATGGACCTAGAAGGAATTATGCCTAGTGAGATGACTCAGAAGAAGACAAACATAGAATGATTTTGCTCATATGTGGTATGCAGAGAAACCAAACAAATGGACCAAGTCAAAGAAAAATAGAATTTAGTCTGTACAATCAAATTAAAGGTGATCAGAAAGGAAGGGGTAGGGGGACTGGCATATCAGGTAAAAGAGATTGATTATATGGTGAAAGATAAAACTGAACTCTGATGGTGAACTTAGTGTATTGTATACAGACGCTGATTTACTCTGACACACACCTGAAACTTAGATAATACTGTGATGCGAGTTCCTTAATAACATTTAAACATTTTTAATTTTTAATATTAAAACACGCATGTCTTCAGAGTTGTAATACTGGTTGTAAAACTTTTATTTTACATGGGTTTGTTAATTATAACATGAGTTCATGTTATCTAACAAAATAACAGATTTGGTCTTATTAAATTTTTGTAATAATTAACAGTGGGCCCAAGGTGAAGCTGGTTTTGCTGTGTCTACATCACCAAACCTAGCTTCCACCCAGGCATGTCAGCCTAGAGTTCCCTGGTCGGGAAAACTTGCTTGAGAAATAAATGGTTTAAATCAACAAGATAGAAATCTCTAGCAATAGTTTTTTTTTAATAGTTTCTCAAATATATTTGGTAACTTGAAACTTAAGAGCTTTGCTAAATTATGCTAAATAACATGATTAACTGAATATCTAGGTCACACTGCTGAACTCTTATCACTGTACTTGGGTCTACTTGGGGTTTCTTATAATAAAAACTAAAGAATCTCTGTCTTGTGTCACCTTGAAAAAATTGTTCTATAATGAAGCATATTCCATTTTGTGAGTCTTCCAATCTAAAGGAGTCTGGTGCAACAGACAATTGCTTACTCAATTTTCATTATGGATTATGAGTTCTAATGTATGAAACTTAAGCTAATGAAAATAAGGGAAAGATTTCTGCCTTCAAAGAAAGCCCAATGTGTGTTTCAATACATGAGGAAATATAAGAGAGTAGAGATGGGTGTGTTAAGAGATTATTCCAGAGTTAAAACACGGAATGTTGTGTGGTTGGGCTGGGTAAGATCAAGTTTATTTGTTATAAGGATTTTAAATTTAAGCTTTAATTTCTTTCATCTGCTAAAAGAACAGAAGCTTTTAGACTATAACACCAAAGTAGTGGTTACCAGAAGGTAAGGGGAAAGGTGGGTGGGTAAATCAGGTAGTAAGGGACAGGATTAAATTTTCAGCAGCGGACTTAGTGCTTATGCACAAATGTTGATATATACCGATGCACACCTGAACCCTATATAATGTTATAAGCCAATGTTACTTAATCTTTTAACGAGTTCCAAGAAAAGACGAGAGGAAGAATGACATGCACCTGTAGAAGGAAACGCTACAGAGGGAGGCAGTGCTGTGGAGAGCACAGATCACCAGCCTGGATGTGAGCTAAGGGATGTGTTGGTTGAGTACTTAGAAGCTTCCAGTCAAAAACCATTGTTATGAAGGAGAGTCCTGGACCCACCCATCTCAGTAAGCTAGAACCACTGTGATTTAGTTTGGAGGGGCTCGAGGAAACCCTTGAAGAAAGTGTTGATTGTAGGAAAATAGTTTTGATCTAGAAAAGTGTCTTTATTCTTCTTTATTGGAATCTAAATGAGAGAGGAATGGGATGCATTAAAGGGTACAGGTACGCAGGACTGGATGGACAGAGGGCAGGACAATGGCGGGGTTGCCAGGCTCCATCATTACTAGCATCTAGAACTGTGCACATCTCTGGGCACCTTGCTGTCGAACATGGGGACAGTCTGCTGACCACAGAATGTGGCCCAAGGGGAAGGGGTGCTGGAGCAGCAAGCTTTGGGGCCATTTCTCTTAGATGGTCACGCTGTTCTCCACCACACTGGGCCGTAGGTACTCATAGGGCAGGTCCAGATTTGCATTCCGGATCTCAATCTCCTTGTCCATGGCAGCCAGCTCCTCCTGGAATTGCTTCAGGATATTTTGGGGCTCAGGGCCTGAGAAATATTTCTCCTTGTGTTGCCCCAAGGCCACCTAAGAGGGGAAGAACATGATGGGTCAGCCCTTCAAGAATACTGCCCCCTCAAATTACCTCCCCCACCAGAACCCAAGCATCCATCTCTGACCATGACAGTCTGGCGTCTGCCAAGGAACTTGGTGAAGGTCTTCTGCATCCGAGCCTGTTGCACAGTGGGCAGTGAGTCCACTATATCCTTCTCTGTCACATCCTTGGAGTTGGGAGGGGGTCTCCGCATGGTGCAAGGGCCATTAGGGACCCAGGAGTACCAATCCAGCTGCAGACAGGAGAGTGACTCAGAAACCAAGGCTGATGACACAAGTATCTGGTTCCCATCTTATACATCCCAGGAGCCTCAGGGGGATGACCCAAGAGGTTACCTGACCCAGGTGGGCAGAAGCATGCTGAGCAGTGCATGTGAAGATGCACATGGTGACAAACTGGCAGAGCTGAGCACGGGACTCTAAGGAGATGGGGAACCTGGGGAAATGAGAATAGGCTTGGAGACATGCCTCAGGCAATGAAAGGTATTTAGAGATAGAGAATAGAATTTCTGTCTGTGGTTTTGGTCTCCAGACTCTATGACTCACACATAATATGTGCAGTAAGTCAGTGCTTAATGTTGTTGATAGGTTCTTGGAAATTCCACTTCAAGTGGACCAACTATACCAAAGCCAGTTTTCCCCAAAACTTGTTGATACAAACAAGTTAAGTCCCTTCAGCATATTTCTGTCACAAAATCATCACTAAACTTCCAATAAAGACCTCAAACACTTCCAATATGAAATAATCATTTATATTCATTAGTTAATTCATTTTCTAACCTGTTTATTCACATGTGGCTAGAGCCCTTCTAGCAGTTCAGGGTGCCAGGCGGGAGCCCACCCTGGTTAGGACACCCTTTCATCAGAGGACACACTCACACCTATACTCACTCCTACGGGGATCATTTAGACATGCCAGTGAACATAACACACATCTTTGAGTTGTGAAAGGAAATCCAAATACCTGGAGAAAACCCACACAGACAGGAAAATGAGCAAACTCCACACAGACAGCAGCCACAGTCCCATCACCATTATAATGAAACGGCACTCTGGGAGGGCCTGTTGTACTCAAATGTTTATAGACTTGGATGAACCTTGACATTATAGGAAGTAGGATGTAGGAACGAGTGAGGAAAAATACCTCACCAAGACAAGTATCTGGTTCCAGAGGAAGCTCTTAGAGCATCAGAACAGGGATGTTGTGTGTAGGGTAGAAAGGAAGGGGACTAGTGAATCAGGAATGATCATTAGAATTTCTGAAGGAAACTCTTGAGAGATCTGAGAAATTCTCAGGGTCCCCAAGGTAGGTTGTTATAATGTTTTAAGAAGGTGCCGATTACCAAGAGATTGGTGTGAGTTGGTCCAAGGTCAATGGGAGGGGTCTATGCCTTACCCCCGCTCCTGGGCCCCTTGCAATCCAGTCTCAGTGACCTCTCGGCACCAGGCCTGCAGCTCTGGATCACTCTTCACAGATCCATCACTCTTGTAGAAAAGACAGACAATCCCTTCCACATACCTGCTCCCCAGAGAGAAAGGTAACAGGTTTCATGTGGGTAATGTAGGACCTTCTGAACTTAGAGTCCCCCTGTTCTTTCTAACAGGCCTACTAGGACATCCCTCTCGGTCTCCCTCACCGGCTAATGATCCCCCACAGCCTGAGGGCATCTTGACTATAGAGAGAAGACTTCACATCCAAGAGTCCACGGTCAGCCAGGTCATCAGGAGGGCAGAGGGAACGATAGGTCAAAAAAGCAGTGGCTCTCTGGAGAATGTCCACGTGGCCACCACTGCCAGTGCTCACCACCTGAGGAAAATCCCACAGCAGATACACCAGGGTCTCACAAGTCAGGCCGGGGAGGGAGGGAATCAGGATCAGGAAACTCCAGGTTAATGGTCCTATTGGGGCCCCTTTAAGGAGTGTACTCAGGTGTAGATCAGGGAGACAACCATGATAGAGGGGGCAGAGCTAGGAGGAGGAGTGGGTAGGAGAAACCGCCCTTGGAATTCTTTCATCATTGAACCCTCCTCCCTCTCCACCCATCTCTTTCATACCAGATCAAAAATTCCATAATCAGACACAAGACTATTCCGGGCCAAGATATTGATCTCCATGGTGTAGCGAAAGTGGGGAATCAGGAGCTGATTGTGGAAGCAAGAAATGGGACATGGTCATAAGAAGGTCCCCTAAGAGGAGAAGGAAATGAGGGGAGGGAAACTGAACGGACTAGGGATAGAAAGGAAGCAAGAGGCTAGGTCTTCGTGAAAATGAGAGACTTCCGGTTGAGCTTGATTAGGTTGACTTGGACAAAGTGAGGGAAGGGGAAATGCCCTCTCAGTCTTCCATAATCAAGGGTCTTAGGTGGTCACTCATTTGCATAGTCTCATGTTATCTGTAGGATCTTTCCATCTTGCAAAGTACCCCTACTCCCTTCAAAAGCAAATTCTTTCCAACCTCTTTTGCCTTACCCAGGATATGTCTCTGTCTCTGTGTCTGTGTCTGTGTCTGTGTCTGTCTGTCTGTCTGTCTGTCTGTCTGTCTGTCTCTCTCTCTCTCTCTCTCTCTCTCTCTCTCTCTCTCTCTCTCTCTCTCTCTCTCTCTCTCTCTCTCTCTCTCACACATTTAGCACTGAAGACCCTAAAAAATAAATCCTCATTTCTTACTTCCCCTTTCATAGAAAATCTTAAGAGTCACTTAGCATTGTCTCTACTTCCTCACTGCATATTTTTCTGCCCGGTACC